>JAHPZR010038644.1:15000-25000 GCA_019787425.1 Platygyra sinensis | reverse complement strand
CAGCATGTTCAGTACCAGTCTCAGAAGAAGAAAAATTTGCAAAGGAGCAGTTAGGTACCTCAAGAAAGGAGGGAGCTTCTCTACTCGGTCTACAGTGGAACAAAGAGAGCGATACCATCAGCGTTAGCTTCTCATCAGAGAGCACCAAGCCAACAAAGCGAGGGATTCTTAGCAAATGGCCAAGATATATGATCCACTGGGGCTGGTGTCACCTATCACACTCAGTGGCAAATTCCTGTACCATGATATCTGCGATGCGAAACTAGCCTGGGATGCTAAACTGCCAGGCAACCTGATGCAAAGTTGGGTCTGCTGGGAGAAGACACTTCCAAGCCATGTTACCATACCTCGATCATTAGCAGCACATCAAGCAGACATCCAAGCCATTGAGTTACACGCCTTCGAGGATGCGAGTGGGAAAAGTGTGGCTGCTGCGGTGTATGCTGTAGGGGTGCAAGAGAAGGGTGCCAATTAAGGGCTAGTCTCTTCAAAGGCAAGATTAGCCAAGAAGGGATTAACCATACCTTGGTTAGAGTTGGGTGTCTGGCCACATGGCGGTGAGTCTCCTGTCAAATGTGAGTGAAGCTTTAGAAGGCTTTCCTGTAACCATGAAGTACTGTTGGCTCAATAGCACTGTTGCCCTGCATTAGATAAGACGCCCAGGAGAATACAAACAGTTTGTAAGCAACAGAGTTCAAAAGATTCAAGCGCATTCTGATGTAGTGTGGCATCATGTGAGAACATCAAACAACCCAGCTGATGTTGGAAGCCGTAGCAGAGAAGTGACCTTGTGGTAGAATGGCACCGAGTGGTTGTCAGACAAAGCATGCTGGCCCCCTGACATAGTGACAAATGCCATACAAGAATCATTGGCAGATGCTAAAGCGAAACAAGACATGGTAGTAGTAGCAGTGGCAGTGACAGACAAGCTGGATGACCTTGTTGAGAAATTCAGCCAGTGGAAAGCAATCCGAGTGACATTCTCGTCCCCAGAGCCTATGATCCTTTTGGCCTGTGGTTGGGATCGAGAGCTCTGGCCGGACCCGATTTTCTGAGCATGCCCAGAGTATTCGTTTCGCATTGTCAACCAATCAGATTTGATGGATTTGATGGGAAGTCTGTTAATCACGGACTTCTGGTGTTGGACCAAACCAGAGCTCTCGATCCCAACCACAGGCCAAAAGGATCGTAGGCTCTGGGGACGAGAATGTCCAAGTGACTGCATGGATAATTCGATTCACCCAGAATTATTGTGCCAAGAAGACCAAGAGGCTGTTGGGACTGCTAACTGCAGATGAAACGAAGAAAGCAGAGCTCTTTTGGGCCATACCAAGAAGAGAAGCTGCAGCTGAATCTACAGGCAAACGAAGATGGAGTACTGGAATGCTGTGGCAGAGTTCAGGGCCACTACCCAATATTCCAACCAGATGGGCAATGGTACACTGAGAAGCTGGTGGCCCAGGCACATGTTGCAGTGCTGCATGGGGGAGTTGGGAGTATGATGGCGAAGGTATGAGAGTACTACTGGGTGCCACGCCTGAGAAGATTAACTAAAAAGATTGTGAAGTCTTGCAATGGATGTCGGCGGTTCAGGGAAAAGGCCTATAACTCTCCTCTGCCAGGATTCTTCCAAGGGATTGCACAGTGGGCCAAACACCCTTCCAAGTCATTCGAGTTGACTTTGCGGGACCTTTGAGGTTCCGGAAGAAACCAAAGACTGAAGGAAAGGTGTACATCCTACTATATGCTTGCAGCCTTACACGTGCCGTGTATGTAGAGCTTGTGCCAAACCTTGAGACGGCAGCGAATCTACTCTGACAATGGTAAAACATTCGTCAGTGCATCCAAATGGATTGAGCAAGTAATGGAAGATGAGAGGATCTACGGGTTCCTCACCCAGTATGGGATTGATTGGAAATTCAATCTCAGTTGTGCGCCCTGGTGGGGCGGCCAGTTTGAAAGATTAATCAGGCTGGTCAAAGGATTCCTATATAAGTCTATCGGGAATGGATTGCTGTCGTGGAACAAACTCCAAGAAGTGCCTCTAGATGTGGAAGTTGCCTGTAATAACAGGCCACTAGATTATGTGGAGGATTACATTGAGCTGCCTATCTTTACCCCAAGTTCCCTATTGCCCATGCAACTTAACGCACTGCCAGAGTTGGGAGCCAAACCACATCCAAGACTATGACCTTCGAAAGCGTGCAAAGTACTTGGGCAAGTGCAAAGATGCAGTGTGGTCCCGCTGGACCAAAGAATACCCTTTTTTGGCTCTGTGAGAGACACTGCTTAAAGCATAAGGGTGACAGTACCCATCCAGCAGTAGGAGATGTGGTTATCATCAAGTCCGATGAGAAGAACTGTGCTCAGTGGAAGTTGTGATCGACTTCATAATTAGTCGAGATAGTGTGGTCAGAGGAGCAAAGCTACGCACTCCCAAGTCAGTCATTAAGCGCCCAGTGCAGCATTTATATCCACTTGAGCTTACCTGTGACATGACAGTGGCACCAGCAGCTCTGAACCCTACTGTGTCAGCCTTTAGACCACGAAGAAACACTGCAGTTGCAGCCAGGGCTCGTATCCAGGAACTTGCTCAAACAGACGATTAAGACTAGAGAGACTGTTTTTATTTTTGTTTATCATGATTTTCATTTTAGCATTGTTAACTGATCAGGTTAAGGTAGCCTATAAGGGCCTGTTCACATGGAGGTGGGGGAAACCATGTAGGTGAGGTCCCCCACCTTGGTGGGGTTACCAATCTCTTCATAAAATCTCTCTTTTTTTCTTGACTGCTTTCACATGAGAGGTGGGGTACCTCACCTAGACGGGTTGCCCGGTCAGCCGTGCCAGGTAACCCGCTTAGGTGGGGTAAGTTTTCTCCATGTGAATGCTGAAGGTGGGGTGGGGTGATGTTTAGCTGGGCATTTATTCATTATAAAACCAATTGAAAGGCTGACCGGATGGCTAAAAATGTTAAATTCAATGCCCCGATATTTCAGTTAGACAGGACTAACCTTCCTCAGGTGCTACACTAAATAAAAAGGATTTTGAGCAGGGCTTGTCCGCGATGTACACAAAGATACGCCGATGTTCAGTTTAGGGATTGATTTCTTTGATGAATTTGGCCTTCTGAAAGGCTCACTGCGCCCAAAAAGCCCTTGAATGAAATGAGCAGTGACTGTAAATAACAGCTTGACAAAGAACAAGCTCTAATAAGTGAGTAAAAGAAAGAATTTGGAAGAATTTGGAAACCTCGCCTACCTGGAGTCCCCCACCTCCATGTGGACAGGACCTAAGACATTTGCTCTCACGAGACAAATGGGGGAAGAGTGTTAGGAAATGGACTGCGTGACTGTCACGCTGTGAAATTTCCAGTGCTACTCTGTAACAGAGGCCATGTCATTCTTCTTTTGGTTCTATTTACTTTTCAACAGTTCCTTTCCATGATATCAAAGATCTTGGACACAGAATGTGTACTGTGCTGTTTTGAAATTGATTATTTAATTTAGTTAAATGATATTTAACAAAGTTAACCGCCACAAGCTTAGTGGGCACTTTTTCTTGGTCAGTGATTACATATTCAAGTGCAGGCTCACATGGCTCATTTCACCTTTGTTTCAGCGGGTTTGCTTTTGTGTACCAAGGAGCAGTTTATGTCTTCAAGCAGCTCGCGCTGCTGGGTTTTGAGTCTCTAGCATCTTGGAGCTTTTCTAGCAATGGTTGTCTGCATTCGTCCCAAAATTTTTTCTCCTCGAAGCATACCATGCCCCAGACGACAAACAATAGCATGTCTACCTTCACTCTGCTCGTTGCTTTGCCTTCCAGTTCTCATAGCAGCTCGACCAGACGACATTACCTTCATCCCTTAGTGTTCCTTTGCCAGACAACTACGCTCTCTTGCAGGTGATTTCGAGGGCCTTGGCAGACTCGTTACCCGCTCTTCTATCATCACTTTGTGTGCACGTGGGGGCAAGTTCTGCCATGTCTTCTGGTTCGTTTGCATTGTCCAATTCAATATCGGCGCCATCGTCTCTGCCCTCCACCATTCACGGCCAGTCTGCTACACGGCCAGGTATGCTTGTTGTTCCATCCTTTATTTTTACATACAGCACCCTGAGTTCCCCAGCAGTGGTGTCTTCTCTACCTTCCTCCACTCGCACCACGTTCCTGCCTTTTAATGATCGGGGGCTCTTCTGGTGGGACTTCAGTGTTTTCTTCCATGCTGCCCACTCTTGGGAAGGCTCTTTTTGATAGGTCCAGGTTACACTCCCATCCCCTACAAGCTGGTGGCAAATACAGGGTTCGTACACGTTTTTTGAGGACAGAATTCAAGACTTTTTCCAGACTTTTTCCAAACCATTATGTTGGGGGCCCTCAAGGTGCCTGACCGCAGGATTTCCACCACTGAGCTATTGTCTGAAAGGAAATTGACCCTCTTAGATGACCAAAAGGGACCCCATACATAGGCTGTAACCACAAAGGGAAAAAGCTTATTGTACTCAATTGACTGAGAAGCCTGTGAGGCCAGCCAGGAGCCTGAGAACCAGTGACAAGTGTCCGGCAATCCACACATTTGTTACTAAATTTTGAAGTTTTTGAATGGCTGTATCTTGTTCAACATTGGCCCAATTAACACGAAACTTAAGGATTTTGTAAAGCTCGGTGTGCTCTTTCTGAATATATGGGTCTTGTGTTGTTAATCTCATAATACACTGACTCATACCCAGGCCCCACCGTATGAAATCAGGCAATGTGAGACCAATCTGTAGAACCCAAAGCTGCCGTTTCCTTCCTGAATGCGATGTGGTAGTGGAGTCAGGATTTGTTCTGGAAATGCTTTGCTGTCTGGATAATCAGCAACTTGTACTGAGAGAGGTCTGTCCAGCGGGAAGGAAATGAGTGGCAAAGCACCAAACAAAAAATTGAGGAAGACTCTACCCAGGTCACAATGTCCGTTATTTCAACGACCTGCTTCTTGGTACCAGTAACTAAAAGCTTTCCTTCCAGGTATGCCTGGGATTCCATGTCCTGGGCCTTGATATTGTCCAACAAAAGATCAGCTAGTTCAATAAACTGTCCCCCAGTAATATTTGCAGGGTTCGTACAAAGTCTTAAATTCTTGAAAAAGTCTGGAAATTTGCGAACTCCTTTTCCAGACCTGGAAAAAGTATGGAAATTAAAGGCAAAGTCTTGAAAACTGGGATGAAGTCTGGAATTTTTCTCAAGGGGGAGCAGGTGTTTCAAAGCTAGCTGAAATCTTTGCAATGTAGCTGATTTCAGTTGCATTAACTTGGCCAAACGGCGAAACACTTCATAATAAAATGCGGTACGGTCAGAGAATGAGATTCAAGTTCGAGAGCCCAGTCTCCAATGCCCTGCATTGCATTATGGTTCATTGTGTTTGTTTCTCGGGCCATGAAGAATCTCACTGTTATCTTGAGTCTGGAAAATAAAAAAAAATGGTTTGGAAAAAGTCTGGAAAAAGTCTTGAATTCTGTCCTCAAAAACGTGTACGAACCCTGTATTTGCCACCAGCTTGTAGGGGATGGGAGTGTAACCTGGACCTATCAAAAAGAGCCTTCCCAAGAGTGGGCAGCATGGAAGAAAACACTGAAGTCCCACCAGAAGAGCCCCCGATCATTAAAAGGCAGGAACGTGGTGCGAGTGGAGGAAGGTAGAGAAGACACCACTGCTGGGGAACTCAGGGTGCTGTATGTAAAAATAAAGGATGGAACAACAAGCATACCTGGCCGTGTAGCAGACTGGCCGTGAATGGTGGAGGGCAGAGACGATGGCGCCGATATTGAATTGGACAATGCAAACGAACCAGAAGACATGGCAGAACTTGCCCCCACGTGCACACAAAGTGATGATAGAAGAGCGGGTAACGAGTCTGCCAAGGCCCTCGAAATCACCTGCAAGAGAGCGTAGTTGTCTGGCAAAGGAACACTAAGGGATGAAGGTAATGTCGTCTGGTCGAGCTGCTATGAGAACTGGAAGGCAAAGCAACGAGCAGAGTGAAGGTAGACATGCTATTGTTTGTCGTCTGGGGCATGGTATGCTTCGAGGAGAAAAAATTTTGGGACGAATGCAGACAACCATTGCTAGAAAAGCTCCAAGATGCTAGAGACTCAAAACCCAGCAGCGCGAGCTGCTTGAAGACATAAACTGCTCCTTGGTACACAAAAGCAAACCCGCTGAAACAAAGGTGAAATGAGCCATGTGAGCCTGCACTTGAATATGTAATCACTGACCAAGAAAAAGTGCCCACTAAGCTTGTGGCGGTTAACTTTGTTAAATATCATTTAACTAAATTAAATAATCAATTTCAAAACAGCACAGTACACATTCTGTGTCCAAGATCTTTGATATCATGGAAAGGAACTGTTGAAAAGTAAATAGAACCAAAAGAAGAATGACATGGCCTCTGTTACAGAGTAGCACTGGAAATTTCACAGCGTGACAGTCACGCAGTCCATTTCCTAACACTCTTCCCCCATTTGTCTCGTGAGAGCAAATGTCTTAGGTCCTGTCCACATGGAGGTGGGGGACTCCAGGTAGGCGAGGTTTCCAAATTCTTCCAAATTCTTTCTTTTACTCACTTATTAGAGCTTGTTCTTTGTCAAGCTGTTATTTACAGTCACTGCTCATTTCATTCAAGGGCTTTTTGGGCGCAGTGAGCCTTTCAGAAGGCCAAATTCATCAAAGAAATCAATCCCTAAACTGAACATCGGCGTATCTTTGTGTACATCGCGGACAAGCCCTGCTCAAAATCCTTTTTATTTAGTGTAGCACCTGAGGAAGGTTAGTCCTGTCTAACTGAAATATCGGGGCATTGAATTTAACATTTTTAGCCATCCGGTCAGCCTTTCAATTGGTTTTATAATGAATAAATGCCCAGCTAAACATCACCCCACCCCACCTTCAGCATTCACATGGAGAAAACTTACCCCACCTAAGCGGGTTACCTGGCACGGCTGACCGGGCAACCCGTCTAGGTGAGGTACCCCACCTCTCATGTGAAAGCAGTCAAGAAAAAAAGAGAGATTTTATGAAGAGATTGGTAACCCCACCAAGGTGGGGGACCTCACCTACATGGTTTCCCCCACCTCCATGTGAACAGGCCCTTATAGGCTACCTTAACCTGATCAGTTAACAATGCTAAAATGAAAATCATGATAAACAAAAATAAAAACAGTCTCTCTAGTCTTAATCGTCTGTTTGAGCAAGTTCCTGGATACGAGCCCTGGCTGCAACTGCAGTGTTTCTTCGTGGTCTAAAGGCTGACACAGTAGGGTTCAGAGCTGCTGGTGCCACTGTCATGTCACAGGTAAGCTCAAGTGGATATAAATGCTGCACTGGGCGCTTAATGACTGACTTGGGAGTGCGTAGCTTTGCTCCTCTGACCACACTATCTCGACTAATTATGAAGTCGATCACAACTTCCACTGAGCACAGTTCTTCTCATCGGACTTGATGATAACCACATCTCCTACTGCTGGATGGGTACTGTCACCCTTATGCTTTAAGCAGTGTCTCTCACAGAGCCAAAAAAGGGTATTCTTTGGTCCAGCGGGACCACACTGCATCTTTGCACTTGCCCAAGTACTTTGCACGCTTTCGAAGGTCATAGTCTTGGATGTGGTTTGGCTCCCAACTCTGGCAGTGCGTTAAGTTGCATGGGCAATAGGGAACTTGGGGTAAAGATAGGCAGCTCAATGTAATCCTCCACATAATCTAGTGGCCTGTTATTACAGGCAACTTCCACATCTAGAGGCACTTCTTGGAGTTTGTTCCACGACAGCAATCCATTCCCGATAGACTTATATAGGAATCCTTTGACCAGCCTGATTAATCTTTCAAACTGGCCGCCCCACCAGGGCGCACAACTGAGATTGAATTTCCAATCAATCCCATACTGGGTGAGGAACCCGTAGATCCTCTCATCTTCCATTACTTGCTCAATCCATTTGGATGCACTGACGAATGTTTTACCATTGTCAGAGTAGATTCGCTGCCGTCTCAAGGTTTGGCACAAGCTCTACATACACGGCACGTGTAAGGCTGCAAGCATATAGTAGGATGTACACCTTTCCTTCAGTCTTTGGTTTCTTCCGGAACCTCAAAGGTCCCGCAAAGTCAACTCGAATGACTTGGAAGGGTGTTTGGCCCACTGTGCAATCCCTTGGAAGAATCCTGGCAGAGGAGAGTTATAGGCCTTTTCCCTGAACCGCCGACATCCATTGCAAGACTTCACAATCTTTTTAGTTAATCTTCTCAGGCGTGGCACCCAGTAGTACTCTCATACCTTCGCCATCATACTCCCAACTCCCCCATGCAGCACTGCAACATGTGCCTGGGCCACCAGCTTCTCAGTGTACCATTGCCCATCTGGTTGGAATATTGGGTAGTGGCCCTGAACTCTGCCACAGCATTCCAGTACTCCATCTTCGTTTGCCTGTAGATTCAGCTGCAGCTTCTCTTCTTGGTATGGCCCAAAAGAGCTCTGCTTTCTTCGTTTCATCTGCAGTTAGCAGTCCCAACAGCCTCTTGGTCTTCTTGGCACAATAATTCTGGGTGAATCGAATTATCCATGCAGTCACTTGGACATTCTCGTCCCCAGAGCCTACGATCCTTTTGGCCTGTGGTTGGGATCGAGAGCTCTGGTTTGGTCCAACACCAGAAGTCCGTGATTAACAGACTTCCCATCAAATCCATCAAATCTGATTGGTTGACAATGCGAAACGAATACTCTGGGCATGCTCAGAAAATCGGGTCCGGCCAGAGCTCTCGATCCCAACCACAGGCCAAAAGGATCATAGGCTCTGGGGACGAGAATGTCACTCGGATTGCTTTCCACTGGCTGAATTTCTCAACAAGGTCATCCAGCTTGTCTGTCACTGCCACTGCTACTACTACCATGTCTTGTTTCGCTTTAGCATCTGCCAATGATTCTTGTATGGCATTTGTCACTATGTCAGGGGGCCAGCATGCTTTGTCTGACAACCACTCGGTGCCATTCTACCACAAGGTCACTTCTCTGCTACGGCTTCCAACATCAGCTGGGTTGTTTGATGTTCTCACATGATGCCACACTACATCAGAATGCGCTTGAATCTTTTGAACTCTGTTGCTTACAAACTGTTTGTATTCTCCTGGGCGTCTTATCTAATGCAGGGCAACAGTGCTATTGAGCCAACAGTACTTCATGGTTACAGGAAAGCCTTCTAAAGCTTCACTCACATTTGACAGGAGACTCACCGCCATGTGGCCAGACACCCAACTCTAACCAAGGTATGGTTAATCCCTTCTTGGCTAATCTTGCCTTTGAAGAGACTAGCCCTTAATTGGCACCCTTCTCTTGCACCCCTACAGCATACACCGCAGCAGCCACACTTTTCCCACTCGCATCCTCGAAGGCGTGTAACTCAATGGCTTGGATGTCTGCTTGATGTGCTGCTAATGATCGAGGTATGGTAACATGGCTTGGAAGTGTCTTCTCCCAGCAGACCCAACTTTGCATCAGGTTGCCTGGCAGTTTAGCATCCCAGGCTAGTTTCGCATCGCAGATATCATGGTACAGGAATTTGCCACTGAGTGTGATAGGTGACACCAGCCCCAGTGGATCATATATCTTGGCCATTTGCTAAGAATCCCTCGCTTTGTTGGCTTGGTGCTCTCTGATGAGAAGCTAACGCTGATGGTATCGCTCTCTTTGTTCCACTGTAGACCGAGTAGAGAAGCTCCCTCCTTTCTTGAGGTACCTAACTGCTCCTTTGCAAATTTTTCTTCTTCTGAGACTGGTACTGAACATGCTGTCTCCAACTCCTTCACGTTTGAGTGCCACTTGTGCAACTCAAATGTCCCTTTAGCAAATATCTCCACCAATGCTGACTTGACTGTTTCTGCCTTTGCCTGAGTGGGCTCTCCACTGATAAGATCATCTACATAAAGGCTTTTCTCAATTTCACAAACAATCCCTGGGTACTTCACTCTGCAG
>JAHPZR010038644.1:0-10000 GCA_019787425.1 Platygyra sinensis | reverse complement strand
CCATTGAAGTCACTGTCATCAACTGGTTACCAACGCTGTTGCAGATGGAGGTGTGATGCTTCCTGTGACAAATCTGGCACAAGGAACGGCTCTTGCAATCGTCAGCTCTGTGTTTGTATCTGGTGCAATTGAAACAGGCGTTTGTTGCTAAGCACTCTTTTGCAATCGTCAACAGTGGTAACCATCTTGCAGTCAACCGATTTGTGATCTTGGTTTTCACAATAAACGCATCCCCGATTTCTGCTATCTCTCTGCTGTAGGGCTTGAAAATTCTTGTCACGCAGAAAGGGTGGCTTTTTCCGGTCAGGTGGCTTCTCGTTCAGTTCAAGTTCCACAGGATTTCTCTCTGTCCACTTCCTGAGGGCTTCCTCGAAGTTGGAAAGTCCCACTCTCTCCAATTGTCATCCGTCCTTACCAGATCGCCCCTGATTCCTTGTAGCTTGTCGATGGACATTCTCAAGTACCCACTGATTTCTTTCAACTTTCCGAGCACCTCCAAAGACTGCACGTTGAACAACAACTTTTCGTAGAACTCGTGAATCTTCTTTGGATGTGAGCCAGAAATTACCGGAAGCACCATTATGTTCTGAACATAAGCGTTTACAATCTCGCTCGTCTGACCATATTTCGACTTAAGGATGTTTTTAGCCCGCTGATAACCCTCTGTCATGAAGGGCAAACCATCAATGGTGGTTTTAACCTTGGGATTAACAAGCTCCTTGAGATACAAGAACTTTGTTACGGCAGCCACTTCAGAACGATCGATTTCAGCTTTGAACTGGTTCTAAAAACGTGGCCAGTCCATTAACTCTCCACTAAATGTAGTGATGACCAGCTTTGGCAATTTAGCGCTTTTCACTGGAGCAGGTGACGCCACAACTTGACCCAATTGACTTTTCCTTGCTTCTTCAATCTTCTCAAATTCCAGCTTTTGTTCTAGCTGTGCACGCTCAAACTGCAGTTGTTTGCCTCGATCTCTCTCGACCAGCTCCTATTCGCATTTCTTCGCTTGCAAACTTGTTTTATAATCGATTTGAACTAGTGTTCCCGATAAATACTTGATTTCCTCGGCAGCCGTTGCTTGTTGTGCCTCAACTCCAGCACTCCATTCGACTAGCTCATCAATTTGAACGCCACTCTCCACTTTCGCTTGTTCAATCTGCGTTTTTACACTTTAAACTTTCTTCACAATCACTCGAAGAGCCTCACGATGACGTTCGATTCCTTCACTGTTTGCTTTCTCTACGATCCCCTTGGTTTTCCCTTGAGTAAATGTTAGAAGTTTAAGTTGCATGTCCAGCTCCAAGGTCAACACCTCCATTGTCATGTTGTTGTTCGAACTTCAGGTCAAGTCTTCCCTTGCTTTGTTTTGTTGTTTCACTCACAGTCCCGTTGGAGGTGCCATTTTGTGTCGGGAATCTTCCGATTGCTTCTAACACAAGAGATTTTCCCGATAACATTCACGTTAAGGCGACCAGCAGACTCAGAACACTTCACTGTTTTAATGTCCCAACACGAAGGAAAAATGAATTACAATCGCTAGATCACACGTCGACTCGCACATGGTTTTAGAAATCCTAAACTTACATCACATGATTACAGCTTATCTCTAGGCAACGAGAGCAAAAGGAACAAAGTTCAATTTCACAGTGTGACAGTCATGCAGTCCATTTCCTAACGGCATTTTAATGTACCCTATTTTACGCTGCTTAAAACGACACAGCTGTTTCAATCACGTTATGTTTTTAATCTGTATGTTTCCGTCCACACATTTCTAAAAGTTATAAATATACAAAAATGTGGGTGGTGATTTGAATGCCTGTATTGTGTACAAAATTATCTCAGTGCTTGGGTTGATGGCCAAGTATTTTTTCCTTCCATCCCAATGAAGAACATTTCAGCCGCCTCAGATGGATTGGAAGTTGAACGTGAAGTTGATAGCCAATAAAACCTTGAGGGTATTAACTCGAGCTGAATGGTGAGTCTTTGTATCCATTTGTTTTAATATATAGATTTAGGCCAGCCTAAAAGCGTAGCTTCTTTGCCGGGTTGTTCAGTGCCGGATAGAGCTAACCCAAGAAAAGGTAGAATGTTGATTTGAGTTTTGTAACTTTTCGGTGAGGTTTTCTATTTACTGTTTGAGTTTCTGTTTTGAGTTTTATAATCACCATATACTCAAAACAAAGGAGCAAAAAAACATTTGTACAGAAGAAAAGGTTACAATTCGAATAAATTTTAATCCTGGGCTAGTGTTTACCGGCTTCCGAACAATCCTGCCCTGTTTTCAACAAGTTAACCTGACATGAGCCTGCGATCCATTCAAAAACCAGCACTTGGTCAGCAGTCAACTTCAAAAAACATGTGACCTTGATGAGCTGTACACTTGAGCCTGCGATATGGTCACGTGATACTGGTCAGCAGAGACCTTGTTTTGACAGCTGTCAATTGATCATAACATGGATGCCCAATATCAAAGAAGTACACGGTAAACCAAGGCTGCATGTTTCTGAGCCTTACCACGAGATGCCCCTCCTCCACCCCCAGAGTCTGTATGGACGGCGTTGGTTTGGTCGCGGCTCACTCTTACGCTGACGTCATAACCAAATTTTCTCGGCTTGATGAGTTACAAATTTTTCTTAAGTATGGGGCTTCGCGTGCTCAAGCTCCGCTATCATTTTATGTGATGGCTTGAAGTTGGTCATTGGTTTAGATAACACTAACAAACAAATGTCTACTTATTGACTTTTGCCAGTGCATAATTTAAAATATTTTTTTTTCTTGCATAATTATATTTCAGAACTGACCAATTGTAAATAAAAGGACAGTGAACTTATAAATATTAACCTCTTACTAACCGAGCGCGAGGGCCGTACCGGGGAATATTGGCCGAGGTCGTGGCAGTACGGACTGAGCGTAGCGAGATCCGTACAAAACGACCGAGGCCCAATATTCCCCGGTACGGCTCGAGCTAGCTAGGTTAGTAAGTAGTTTATTATATGGCAGACTCGGGTGATGCTTGTTTGTTTTCTCTTAAAACGCACTTCCGGTCACTTGAATTCAAAGGCTTCCTTTGTGTGTTTTTGATGACGCGAGCAACTAAAAAAGAACAAGCTACCACGAATTTGAAAACAAATTCAATGAACATAAATCATGTTGAATATAAACAAGGCTTCAAGATTTGTAACGGAATTTGTCAAAAGTCTTAACAGCTGCAGTTTGCTGAAATTCAGAGAATGGTTTCTGTGTTGATCCTGCATGGAATATTTTAACTTGCTGAACGCAAAATATGGATGAAGAAATATCAAAGTTGGTTGCTGTGAAAATCATTCAAACATATACACAGCTAATGAAGAGGCAGTCTGAAAGTCAATCGTCATTGTCTGTCTCGATAACAGTTCGACGCTTCTTTTCATTCTGGACAATTCCGCGTTGAAAATTGGAAATTGTTGCTGGCTTGTGCTCTTGACCGAGTTTCCTGCATTTGTTCATACAAAAATTTCAGTGGACAAGAAGTGGCCAAGCTCCGTTGCAGGTAGGGTTTTAACTCTTTCAATTGTCATACCGTTACCTTACAATTAGTGGAGAAGAGTGTTCAGACCAGTAGCCATCTTCTTATTTGTGTTTGCACTTTTTGCTTCTTTATAAAATCGTCTTGACATTCGCCGATGCCTGATTAAGTCTCTGCATTAGATCTGCAGGATAATAAAATTTGCTTCTTGAATAATTTATTTGTGTTCCTTGTTCTTATTGTAAGCTTTTTAAAATATCAATCTTTTAGGTAGTTTCTTTGCGAAGATGAGAGTATTAACACATTTTCTTTTCGTAGTTTGAATTTGCTGGCTTTCGAAAACAATACACAGCATATGACTGTTTCCATGGAAATGGTCCGTATGGCAAAATCCCAACTGAGAAAGAACCAATCACGGCGCTCGGATTTACCTCCAGACTATCTTGCCATATAATAATGTTTCATATTACAACCATGCAAACAGGGATAAAAGTGGAGAAGGATCAGCACTGCCGAATTCATCATGAGTAGTGATAAGTGAATGAAGATGGTGAATTATGAGCTTGGTAATTAAATGTGAAATTAGTGTTCATCATGAGTAGTGATATGTGAATGAAGATGGTGAATTTTGAGCTCGGTAATTAAATGTAAAATTAGTGCTGTGCTGTGAAATTAGTGCAGTGCTGATCCTAGCAGTATGCAGGACACCTGTCGCATATGAACTCAGAAAAATGACCTTGCTCTCCATGAGTTCTCATAGCTCAGTGGATAGAGCGCCCGCCCGGTGTTTGGGAGGTCATGGGTTCGATTCCTGTTGGGGACTCGGATTTTTCTTTGTCTCATGCTCAAGTCATGTTGAATATTTCATATTTCGCATTTAATTACCGTATTTGACAGTGCTGATCTAAGCAGTATGCAAGACACCAGTCACTTATGAACTCAGAAAAATGACCTTGCCCTCCATGAGTTCTCGTAGCTCAGTAGATAGTGAGAGTCTTGTGTGTTATCGACAGATCAGATTGAAATCCACCAATCACAGCCATTAGTATGACCTTCAGACCTTCTTTACGTCATGCTAGCGGGCTATGATTGGTGGATTTCGATCCGATCTGTCAATAACATGTATGATTGACAGAAATTTTTGGAAACGTTTCGCTGGTGTTTTGTTTTCGAAAGTCACGTATCAACGAAAACGGTGATAATACATATATAGCGCTCTTGCCTAATCCTGTTGGTAGCACCGCCAAAACATCTCTCCCATGGCATGCGATTCTATGAATGCATTCTTTCTATTTGTTCATCATTGAGAGTTTTGTGCACAAAACTCTGAAGAGAAGCCTTTAAAGCTGACAAAAACTCAAGAATTCATCAGCACGCGGGATTTTTTTTGCCGGAAATTACACTGCCACAAAGGTAACCAATCATGGCTCAGTTCTAAGTACCTTTTTGTTTGTGGACCCAATCAGAGAAGAGTCCAGATTCTGGACTAGCAACAGACAAATAGTCAAGTAATTGTATCAGGCGTACCTTCCCGCTGCGACAAAAAATGTCAGGGAGGCCTGATCGCAGGTTACTGCCAAATACACTTAACTATTCTTCTCAGCTATCTTCTAGACCCTGTGAAAGGAGGGAAAAAGATACTACTCGGCATGTTTCCATATGTTAATGGTTTATAAGGTGGTTACTTACAGCAATCAAATTAGCCCTGGTTTCGAGGACTCGTTGTAGCCTGTTTACCAAGGCTGTTGTGATGCTAGCAGGTGGAAGGCTTCGACCACAACATGGGCAACATGCAGATGGGCTGTGCCATACCCAATCTTGCAGGCATACTTGGTGCATTTTGGCCTGGCAACAGGGCAGTTGCTTTCCCCCAGTTTCTAAACACGATGGGCACACTCCTTCCTGAAGGGGAAAATAATCCATACCCAAGCTCATCTTGTGATATTCTGTTTTGCAGGTGGTGTTTAACACCTCCAGGGATTCAATCTGCATTGGGCCCTTTTTCCAAAACACTGTAAGTGGAATAAGGATACTTAAGCTGTATATTTTAGTCCCAAAAACGAGCCGATTTATCGTTTCTCTAGTGATTCGCTTGGCCATGATTTTTCTCACTCTGATCAAGTTTTCAATTCTCCTGCCACAGACATTTTTTTCCCTTTGTAGTTGTGCTTTAAAAATGACACTGTAGAAGATTTCTCAGCTCAAGTAGCCAGAGACCTATCAGTGATGGGCGTTATGAATGAGAGCCCATGAAACACTAATACCCCATTCACACCAACTAAACCATGTTTAATTAAACGAAGTTTTATAAAACTGGGTTTACAAAACGTGTTTAATTTTTTGAACTGTTCACACCAAAGACGAGTTTAGGTTCTGGGTAGCCTCATTTTGATGCTAAATGTTGCCAATTAAAATTTGTAAACAAAATGGCGGTCAATGGGTTTGATCGAAGTGTTCTCTCTTTGTTAAATACCAAGAAACCCTCGGATGGTTTCAAAAAGGGTTCGATTGGGCAGGATTAAACCAGACATAACAACAACTGTAATTCAACATGGCGATCCCCCGACAAGAACAGGTAGCCTCACTTTAATGCCCAAGCGTGCAACCGCTGGCAATACATAACACTTTCTCCCCCTTTTAAATGTGTGTCACAAAAGCTTAGCAGCACCAAAAATACAGGGCGATAACAAACTTTAACTTTCTAATATCAACAAAACTTCTACTGAGAGTAGATAGTGTTCTTAGCCTTAAATGTTCTTAAAGTCACAAGTTAAGCCTATCTGGGGCTTTTCTCTCTCTGGCTGGGTATCTGCGCTCAGCTCTTATGGGCGTGTTCCTTGGACTAGTCTCACTTTGGTGCTGCACTGGAGACGGTAGTTCAAGCTCTGGAACTGGAACAGAAAGCTGCTCTGGAGACATAGACACTGGCTCTTGAGCTGCTAAAGAGTCTCGAGCTGAGGACTGAGGAATTGGTGCAGCAACAGGTTTCTGAGTCTCAGCGGGTTGGTCTTGAGTTGTCGTTGAAACAGCAACACTCGGCGATGGTAGTGTACTTGACCCTGACACTTTTGGTGGTGTACTCAGTACTGACACTGTTGGTGGTGTACTCGATCCTGACACTGAAACTGATGAATCCTCAGGAACCATTTCCTAAAAAGCCTCTTCACAATTTACACGCTCCATCTGCAGGAGGTGATCAATGTGAACATAACGCAGTTGGCGACCAGGTAGGTCAATGGTCCCAACGGTCTTATCACTGTACCTGGAACCCACTTCTCCATTCCTCCCCGGGTATTTCGCAAATTCACCGAGTCACGTGGTGACAATTCACGCAATTTGACATGACTCTTATCATGCTGCCGCTGCTGTCTGCCTTGCTGATTCTGGATGTGCTCTTCCATGTTAGGTAGGAGGATACTAAACTTGGTGCGAGGTTTGCATTTCAAGAATAGTTCTGATGGTGTTACTCCTGTCACTGAAGGAGGAGTGTTTCTATACTGGAACAGACAGTTGGCTAGTTGGTGTTTCAATGAACGTTTCTTGCCACCTCTTCTCACACTTTCAGCATGTTTGCGCAACGCTCTCTTCAAGATCTGAACTGTGCGCTCTGCTGCCCCATTGGAGGATGGATGGTAAGGAGGTACCAGTGTTTGTTTGACTCCATTCTGTTTAAGGAAATCTGTGAATTCCTGGGAAATGAATTGGGGTCCGTTGTCCGAGACAACTTCTTCTGGCAATCCATAAGCTGCAAACCACAGGCTCATTTGATCAATAGTGCTTTGAGCAGTTGTGGATCTCACGTGTGCCACCTCTATCCACTTGGAATGGCTGTCAATCAACCCAAGGAAGAAATTGCCATCTTTCTCTGCAAAATCAATATGTACTCTTTGCCATACCCGAGTAGGCCATCTCCATGGGTACAATGGTGCACTAGGGGGTGAGTTCCGCACTGCTTGACAAACTTCGCAAGTTTTCCCGCTCAACTCAATTTCAGCATGCAATTTTGGCCACCAAATGTAACTTCGGGCTATTGCTTTCATTGCAACAATACCAGGATGTTCTTCGTGTAATTCTTGCAACAGTCTGTTTCTAAGCGATGGCGGAATGATAACACGCATTCCCCATAAGACACATCCTTGGTCAACTGATAACTCATGTCTTCGCGTGAAGTATGGTTTCAGTTCGTCACTGGTTACATAATTTGGCCATCCAGATAGCGTATAATTCAACACTCTTGCTAGTACAGGATCTCTTCTGGTCTCTCTACTAATGTCCTTTGCATCAATGGGCAATTCTTCAAGACCAGAGAAGAAAAAGAGTTCAGCCTCTTCCTTCAAAGGCGGGGCGTTGCAAGGGAGGCGTGATAATGCATCAGCATTGCCATGTTCTTTAGATGGTCGATATTCCACTTGGTAGCTGTAGGCCTGTAAAATTACTGCCCAACGTTGCATTCTGGCTGCTGCTAGGGTTGGCACAGCTGTTTTTGGACCCAGAATGGTCACTAGTGGCTTGTGGTCTGTATACAGATGAAACAGACGTCCATACAGGTACTTGTGGAATTTTCGCACTCCAAAAATAATAGCTAGAGCCTCCTTCTCTATTTGTGAATAGTTCCTTTCACTCTTTGTAAGTGTTCTCGAGGCAAATGCAATGGGGTGTTCTTCTCCGTCATCCATCACGTGTGAAATCACGGCTCCTACACCATACGGAGAAGCATCACATGCTAGAATCAGCTTCCTTTTCTCATCATATAGAACCAATACGCGACCGGCCATAAGCTCCGATTTACTAAGCTGGAAAGCTTCTTCGCACTCTTTGGACCACTCCCATTTCACGCCTTTCTGAAGCAATTCATGTAACGGCTGAAGAAGGGTGGAAAGATTAGGAATGAACTGTCCATAGTAATTCAGCAGTCCTAAGTAAGAGCGGAGTTCTGTTACGTTCGTTGGACTTGGTGCTTCGCTAATAGCTGCAATCTTCTCATCGGTGGGATGTCGGCCTTCCCCATCCACACGGTAACCTAGGAACTCTACACTTGGTACCATGAACTCACACTTTGACTTCTTAGCTAAAATGCCATGCCTCTCCAGCCGGGTCAACACCTCATCTAGTACTTGCAAGTGTTCATGGGGATCTGTTCTGATTATGATGTCATCAATATGACAACGCACACTGTCCATTCCCTGTAATATCTGATCCATGGTTGACTGAAAGAGTGCAGGGGCAGAGGCGATTCCATAGGTTAGACGTTGATAAGCATACAATCCTTTGTGAGTGTTCACAGTTAGGTATTGTTGGCTATTCGTGTCCAGTTCCATTTCTGATAGGCATTAGACAAATCAATCTTGCTGAACACAGTTCCACTTCCTAATGTAGCAAAGATATCTTCCGTATCCGGCAGCGGGTAAGGGTTATCTAGAAGGACCTGGTTCACCGACACCTTGAAATCACCACAGATGCGTAGACTTCCATCTTTCTTGGGTACGCAGACAATCGGAGAAGCCCAGTCACTCCGTTCCACCTTTTTAACGACTCCTAACTTCTCCAAACGGTCTAATTCTTCTTCCACTTTTTGGCGTAATGCGTAAGGAACTGGACGAGCTTTGCAAAATATCGGTTTTGCACCATCTTGCAACTTTATATCCGCCTTAAAACCTTTGATGGTTCCCAGTCCCTTGTCGAATACCATTTTGTGCCAGCTTAAAACATCAGACAGAGTGTCGGCCTTGCTCACATGAAAGATATTGCGCCAATTTAACTTCAGTTGCTTCAACCAGTTTCTGCCTAGCAGTGGAGGGCCGTCTCCATCCACAACAATCAAAGGTAGTACCAGTTCCTGCTGTTCATAGACCACAGGCAAATGAACTTCACCATAGACAGGAATTCGGACACCATTGTAAGCCTTCAACTTAATCTTGGTACCACGTAAGGGCCACTGGTTAAACTGCTGGTCATACAGGACCTTAGGTAGGATAGAAACTGTGGCTCCAGTATCCAATTGCATTTTACAACTCTTCTGATCCAACATTACTGACACAAAAATTGGGGTCTGTCCATTTTTTCCAGAATCTTTTGCTGCAAAAATGCCCAGGACTTCATCATCTTCTGTGTCCTCATCAACCACCTCTTCCAGGTATTTTGTTTCTCCAAGCCTGTTCTTTCTACACTTGACATGTTTCCGGTTGCTGAATCATTGCTGGGTTCGTCTTACATACACTTGCATATGACCCACTTTCTTACACTTCGTGCATACACTTTGGCAAGCTGGGCAAATTTTATCCTTGCTAAAATGTCCCTCTTGACCACACCGTAGCATTGGTCACACCGTTTTTTCCCTTTTTGCTGCTTAGGGGGGCTTTGAATCGGGGTGAGAACTCCCAAAGATTCCTCTGTTGAAGATGCAGAATCCTGTGCTCCCATTTTTCTTAACCTGAAGGTCAACTGCTTCCATCGATCGAGCTAACTCTTGCACTTTCTGAAGAGTAAGATGCC
>JAHPZR010038642.1:10000-26729 GCA_019787425.1 Platygyra sinensis | reverse complement strand
CAGTTACGGCCAGACATTGCCACACACACATCTAAACATGCAGAAGGTAATCGCTTGATTAAAAACAAAAAAAGGAACATTACATTTTCTTCAATGTCCAGCAATTTTCTTTTGTCAGTTTCCATCTTGGAGAGTGAGCAATCGTGAACTTTCCAAATAAAGACAAGTACATATAAGGTGCTCCGTTCCTTCGCAAATTAGCAGGTTGTCTTCCGAAGTGAAAACATATTCAAATGACCCTTGTAGTCAACATCACACCACGTATACAAGGGAACATGATTTACTGTCGAACTTATCAAATAATCAAATTTTTGGTGTTCTTTTGCCTTGAGGTAACTTAGAAGCATGCATTTCCCAAGTTGTTTATGCGGGTAATCGTCATATTTAAAGGGGCATTGTCACGCTATTTGGCAACTTTATAAAAGGCAAGAAGGTGCCTTTGCATCAATCAAATTCCGAAACTAATGATCTAGTTTTGTTATTGAAGACTATTTGAAGGAACTGTAACTATTTCCTGTCGCCGGTCGCTGCGGATGGCACGGATGGAAATGGATTGAAATTTGAAAAAAATCGGCCAATTTTTTCGAGTTTTGATGCCACGTGTTGGAAAAATCCTCAAGAAATTTATTATGGTTAGCCCTCTCTGATAAAATTCATTTGATATCTTGGTCGTAGCTTTACAGAAGCTTTTTGTTTATGATTTAAGCCTTAAAGTAATGATGTTAGCACATAATTGACCTAAAACAGCAAATTCCTCGCGACAGTGCCCCTTTAAGTTAAGAATACAAACAAAATTCAGTCAGTTCTTGAGTCAAAAATTTGTCCTGAAAGTGTTTGCTTTGTGTTGAAGTTTAACGAGGTCTACTAGTCAGACTCGGGCTTAATTGGCATCTTTATCACATCCACATGGGTACAACATATTTAATATCAATTGGTCTTCACTGATTAAAAACCCAGCTGCCTGAAGCAGGGGAGCAAGTGTTGTAAGCAATACTCTTGTGCAGGATATGCAAAATCATTCAATCTTTGTAAAGTCTCAACAATTTTATTCCATGATCAACGTTTCCTTTGAAAAAAAAAATCACATTAATAAACCACTTTTGTTTTTAACAGATACTTCTGCTATCTATCCAGTAATGAACGCTGTCCGCCCCGAAGTAGTAGCAATAGAAGGCTCCAATGTCAACTTAACATGTCATGGTCGTGACGTGCAGGAACACGATACCACCGTACTGTGGAAGTTCAACGGCCACGAGATACAAGAGAATACCAACAAGGAAGTGCTTAAACAGTTCCTGGGCGACGACACAGGAAAATTTTCTCTGTACATTAAAAACGTTTCAGAAAAAGATGTTGGTAATTACACTTGTCTTGCCGAGGCTGACGGTGAACTCAAGGACGATGGTGAAGCTTACATAGAATTATCGCTTGTCAAGCCGGGTGAGTTTCACTTACTTCTGTTACTCTACTTGTAACAATTCCTTTGACCGAAGCACATCTCAACAGGTAACCCTTAGTTTAGGCCAGTGTTGTCAGTTTTTTCGTGTTTCTAGCAAGAAGAAAGCGTGTCTATTTTTGAAATCTAAACGTAAATGTTACCTTCGCTCGAGAGGACGAAGGAGAGGCAGAGGGTATTTTCTGGTATAATTATCATTTATTCTGATATTTGAAGGGAGGACTGCTTACTTCTCCCATTCTACGCAAAGGCAACTACTAAATGCAATCAATATAGACACATTCCGTCGGGAGCAGGGATGGCGTAGTCCTTAGAGTGCTCGCCTCCTACCATTGCCACCAATGGCCACGGTTCGATTCTGGCCAGGTGCCACATGTGGATAGAGTTTGTTGTTTGTTCTCGCTTTAGTTCCAGGGTCTTTCTCGAGATCTCTAAGTTCTCCAGTTTTCCTCCCCTTGAAAAAACAGCATTTCTAAACTCAATATAAAATTTGATCCACTGGGATAGAGGACCGACCTGAAAACCAACTGTGAGGGTTTCACTGGGGTGGTGGCTTTTACGCCTAAAGGCTAAGCTTTTGTCAAGTTTTCGGCCAACAGTTAACCCTATTGAGATTCTCAGCTAGGACTGATATGGTTTCCTTTCTAAGGGAAGACCATTTCAGTCCTAGCTGATAGGGCAGAATGCTGTGACAATCATTAATTATTCATGATCAACGAAGCGTAACTACGCGCTCTGAAAAGCCCCAAATTAGAGAAGAAAGAGCGACAATTGGCACAGTAACGTTGATAAAATTCGCTTTCATACTTTCAAAACTGATTAACCTAAAAACCTACGCGCTACATTTTGAAGAGGAATGTTGTAACTATATTTTGAGACTAAAATAAAAAAGATTGACTAAGTGGAAGGCTGTTCTTTTGCACTTGAAAATAAGGGAAAACTGGCCTTTTTTTGTATGGAGGCCGTTTTCAACAGCAAATTTCTAAAAAAGTATACTGAGTTTAGAAAACCCACGCGCGGTTGTGGAAAATTTATCTTCACAAAACCATTCAGCCGTGCAATCATTTACAATCGCCGCGCATTTTAAAACCGAGTTTACCAGCTACATACATACATACATACATACATACCTACCTACCTACCTACCTACCTACCTACCTACCTACTTACCTACCTACCTACCTACCTACCTACCTACCTACCTACCTACCTACCTACCTACCTACGTACATACATACATATAAACAAACAGCCGATCAGATCGCGCAATGAATACAAACATGGAAAATGTCAGTGATCGGGAGACGAAGTAAGACTTATCAACTCCGGCATATCTAATCTACTAACAAAATCGAGCTCAATCGGCGATTCAGTGTTTGTTTGAGTTCGCCGGTAATCGAACAAAATCGAATATTTTATTTACTGTGAATGATTTTGATCATTTGGTAACCAAAAATTCGACTGAGCTCGATAATCGACCGTTCGGCACCCGAACGATTGGTGTTAGCTTGGGCTAGATTATCGAACAATTCGATTGGACTTGCCGGGATCAAATCGACTACTGGAACATCGATGTTAGCTGGTGTTTGGGCTCGCTTTCGACGTAACGAAAGAGAATTGAAATCTTGTTTATTCGGCAAACAGAGTAAGAGGCAAAAGAGGTTTGTGCTGAGCGAAACAAAGGGAGTCACAATAGTGCACTGATTTCATTGTCTAGTTTGCCGCCTCCATCTGGGCCGAGTTGTTCGAAAGCCGGTTAACGCTAACCCAGGATTAAAAGTTAACCAAAGTAAGGAAGGAAGGAAGGAAGGAAGGAAGTAAGTAAGTAAGTAAGTAAGTAAGTAAGTAAGTAAGTAAGTAAGTAAGTAAGTAAGTAAGTAAGTAAGTAAGTAAGTAAGTAAGTAAGTAAGTAAGTAAGTAAGTAAGTTTATTAACGTGACCAAACACTTAGCTAACCAGCTACTTTACAGGAATAGTCACAAAATAAAAATAGTAATAATAATAACAAAAAGAAAAAGTATTGATTTTTCTTGTATAAAAATATTTTTCATTGCTTTTGATTTTTGTAGTTTGAGATTATTCAAACGTAAAACGGAAGGACAAACAATGTAAAAAGAAAACCTCACCGAAAAGTTACAAAACTGAAATCAGAATTCTCGCTAACCCTGGGTTAGCTTAATCGGGCTTTGAACAACCCGGCCCAGCCTAATGAGCATCGCCATGCGTTTATAGCAACCAATGGATAAGCTTCTTTTCGGCGCTATTATTTTTAACAAGCGTTTATATAACAGACCTTTCAAACTGTAAGTAAATGTCACAAGAACAATGGCCATTCCACGCTATGAAGTTTTTTTTAGGGGACGGGTTTGGGGTGGGCAAGATTATGGGAAAGGACTTTTTTCTCACATGAAAGTCGGATATGAATTTCTTTTGCTCGAGTCTTCAGTTCAGCTGCTTTTGCTGGCAGGAATTTTAAGCCAAACTCCCCATCACAAAAATGTCTGTCCTTAGGTATTATAATTCGTAATTATATTTAACCAAAATTGTCATTTCAGAACACACGCTTTTTAAGCCAGTAGTCAAAAAGGCCACCCCTGGTATAACAAGATCGGACCTTCCGACTAGGTAAGCGCCTTCAACTATCAGAATGATCACTGATAAAGTGGCTAGCATGTTTATTGTATGACACTTCTCTTAAATTTGCGAACGATATATATATTTTTTCCAGTTACCAGTTACATTACAAGCACCGCCACAGAAATCGCGGTAATAAATATTAATATATCGCTCAAATCTAAGAAACAAAACGATTTTTTTCGTAATATTCAGAAAGTTTTCGATCAGTAGTACCATCTCAGTGTAACGGTCAAGATAACAACTGCTCATTACAAAATGTCCCGGTTCATAAAATGTATGTCGGTCATTTTCTTTATAGGTAAAATAGACGTAGTGTGAAAAGACATTTTCTTTTATTAAAAAAAAAAAAAAAAAAAGGCGCAAACGGTGAGGAATTCCTCTAAAGCTGACCTCTTTGAAAATTACAATTTTTGCTTGTCTCTCGCAAAAAATAATGCCCAAAAAGGAAGCGAACCAAACCAAAGAAAGTTCTTCTCGCTTCTTTTTACAGCACAACAATAAGATCACAAGTACCTTCTCTTGCATCAAACACAAGGATCGATGTGGACCAACTAAACACGACGCTGTTTATCATTTTGGGATTGCTGGCTGGACTGATGATTGGACTGATGACGATGACAGTTCTTATAGCGCTCTGGAAAAGGCGAAGGCGTAAGCCTCCTGCTTCATGTAAGTTAACAAAGGCGTAGATAACGTAGCGATGGATTAGTCTTATAAGTGAGAGGGTGGTGGTGGTGGTGGTGGTGGTGGTGTTAGAAACGCCCACCGTCACTTCATGGTATATAACTGGCAGAAAGGAAAGAGCATGCTCCGAGGCAACCTTAGTCCTCTTTTTCAATTAATCATATAAGTGACTTCTAATAGCCATTAACTTTACATCGACTCATCTTTTTTTTTAGTGAGACCTCCCCCGGATAAGGACGAAAATGACTTCAAGTACGACGTATTTGTTACGTATAGTAGAAAGGATTCCCTCTGGGTGATGAGTGAACTGCTTAGTTTGCTGCGTGAAAACCAAGTCAAATATTGCGTTGACCACGAGCACTTTGAGCTAGGGAAAGTGTTCGTGCAAAGCATGGTAGACAGTGTGTACCAGAGCCGCAAAGTGTTGGCAGTGTGGTCCGAGGGTTACGCGTCTAGTAGATACTGTATGCAAGAGCTTGACTATGCCATACAGCGCAGCTTTCAGAACAGTGACTGTTCAGTGATCGTTATCAGACTTGACAAAACGGACCGGAAACAGTTGCCCAAACCGCTACGAGCAAGAACGTTTCTCGATTACTCTGACAGCGTAGAGAGGCAAGGATGGGAACAACGACTCATCAAGCATTTAAAAGGGTCAGATCAGAAAAACCATGTGATAACAACAATTGTTTGACTTGAACTATGAGAATTGCTCGCGATTTTATACGCAGATTTGGAAAGCAACAACCCACCCAGATTATCACTGCATCGGAACGAATTTAAATTAGACTGTTCGCGCGCAGACGTCAAACCCAAATGATCAGTTCTCTTCGGGTTTTAATTTTTAACCGGGACGGCCTAGAGCCGGATCATGTTTTCTCGTGTTTTGTTTTGTTTTGTTTTGTTTAGGGGTAGACTATGACCTCACCGCGTGACCCAAAGTCACCGCGATTGAGAATCAGGGTCTTCTTAGAAAACTTTTGGGCGGCTGGGGACTTTCATTCTACGAATTTTTATCCCACAGAATGCAAAGAAATGAACGATTAGATAGAGAAAAAATACGGTAAAAGAAGCATCGCACTGTAAATCAGAAATAAAATACGTAATACATAAGACATTACGATTTTAAGGGTTAAAATAAGATCTCTTAGTACTGATCAATTCACTTTTATGACAAGAGCAGTGTGCGCTTGTTAACAAAATGACGGTCGCTTCGTCACGTTGTCCAAGTGTAGGTAAAGAGGATTTAGATAACGTTTTGAACGACCAGTAGAAGAAGAACTGCAGTACCCAATTAAGGCAAAATAAGCTAGTGGGCGTGGTTAATATTGTGCTGGGCAGATAACAGAATGAGAATAAGTGAAGCCGCGTCAGACACGTACTTAGATTAACGCGAATCAGAAAAATTGCTTGATTGCAATCCCCCTGACGACAACGGCAGTTCTCTACGGAACTCTCTTCTCCGGTTTATGCTTGATGATCACGTAAATATGAAAAGCTCTCCGATAACAACATATTTAAGAATTTCAATGCAACTTACCATTGCAGTCTTCTCCATGTGTATGGTATCGAGGATTCGGAAGATTGATAGCAATGCCCCGCGCTCTTCGCAAACTCGAATTTCCCGCCAAAACCATTTTAGTCCGATATGGACAGTGATCAACTTCCTTCCCAGGGTCCTCTCTATAGGTCGAGAAAGTACTCTGGTTACAGCTGGTCACTTGTCTGCTAGATTATACCTCAGAACAGTCGCCTCATATAACAATGTGTTACCAACGAGCACATACTGCTCCTCTTTTTACCAAACTGAAAATTTTAGACATCTTCCAAATCAATACCCTCGATATTGTTAAATTCATGTTCTGCTACCACAATAATCTACTGCCTCCACTTTTCCTCAATCTGTTTATGACAAACAGTCAAGTCCATAAATATGACACAAGAACAGCTGGTAATTATCGTGTGCATCCCTGTCGAACGAACATCAAGAAATTCACTATTCTTTACCAAGGACATAAGGTCTGGAACTGTCTGCCTGCCTCTATTACCAATTTGTCAAGCTTTCCTACCTTTAAAAACAAAATGCTAGAGTTTTAACTAAAATAGTTTCTAAGTTAGTTTCTGCCGCACTCCTTCGCAGCCCTTATCTTGTTTAATATTGTGATGTCGATGTGGCCTCTCCTATAAGCCTGGTGGTTTCTTGAGGTCTCCTCGCCTAACAACTTGCTGTATGTTATTATTGTTATTATTATTATTTATTTTATTTTTTTTCTTATTTTAATCTGTTGTAATATAAAGGCAAATAAATGATGATGATGAACTTTATTTCGCTCTGAAATACAGCGCATTTAGAGTTAACTTGAATAATTAACATAATTAACATAATTCAATCGGTCCATAAGTCCTTGCGCCAAACCACATAAATCCGCCATTTTATTTCGCTCTGAGCCAAGATGTCCGCTACTGAGCGTGGTGATGACAATCCTTCGGATAATACAGCCATCTCACTTCAACGAGCTGAGTCGAAGGAAGGGGAAGGTAATGTACGTCCTGTCTCCCTTGTTCAGCAGATTTTTAGTGACCCCGAAGCACTAAATTTGCTTCGACAAGCCTTTAATAGCTCTTCACACGAAGATGGTGTCCACGGGGCGCCCAAGGCTCCAAGCTCGGTTACAAACTCAAACTCTGCCAGAGCGTTCAAGGCTCACTCGGCAAATGAAAATGACACCGCTACGTATACCCCGGCGACTAACAGGCCAAGAGGGGCGGAAAACTACTCTGACGGGGTAGTTGTATTGGAGCCCGATGGTACAAACCCGGCACTTCTCATCCCACGAGAGAGGATGACGAAGACGATGAACTTTGCCATAGCGCTCGCTGGCAAGCAAGTGAACAGTTATCGGCATTCTTAGTCACGTTATATAAGCCATTGTCTGCCTTTGAGAGAAAAGCAATCACTAGAAAGTATCCACGTCTAGATGTTGATTGTGTTTACACTCCCAGTTTGAATAACTATCTGCCATCACTCTTGCCTGGCGTAAAAAATGTCTACAAGGACAATATATTTTTGCAGCATCCTGTGTTAGATTCAATGGGCCCGGTAGCCATGTTATTTG
The DNA here is from genome assembly GCA_019787425.1 of Platygyra sinensis. Lineage (NCBI taxonomy): Eukaryota > Metazoa > Cnidaria > Anthozoa > Scleractinia > Merulinidae > Platygyra > Platygyra sinensis. The sequence goes on along the minus strand of JAHPZR010038642.1, from coordinate 18,836 downwards.
AGCATATTTACGGCTTCCTTGCTGAAGCTAAGCCAGGTGAAAACGTGATCCTCAGTTATAAGCAAATGAAGGATCTTGGAGCAATCACATCACATGCTATACGTCTACTGGGTAATGCCTCTGCACTTTTGTCTAAGGAGCGACGTAAGGCTGTCCTTAACAAAATCAATTCTAAGGGAACTCTATCATCTCTTGCCTCAGAAGAGTTTCCATAAGCTGCCAAAAGTCTTTTTGGGGAGGGATTCGAAGCAAGGATCAAAACCAAATCACAGACAGCAAAGACCTTACTTTCAGCTTCTTCTGTGGGGCAAAATTCACGACCTGCTCAGTTTTTTTTCGAGGCCGTACCACCCCCTTCAGAAGACGAGGGAGCCGTTAGGGTGGTGCCAGTCAAAGGTTTCCAAATGCCAGCAACTTCAGCCAGTTTCGGGGTTCATTCAGAGGCCGGAGCAGAGCTGCCAGGGGAACCCTGCAGCAAGTCCCTCCAGCCACCCAGTAGAGAGGCCTTCTCATCTACCATTAGGTATGATGTTACATTTAAATCTTTTGGCCATAAATCACCTCCCCCTAGCAGGTCGCCTGAAACATTGCATTTCAAACTGGGAGATTATAAGCAAAGACCATTGGGTCTTAGAAACTGTTCAAGGGTTTCATCTGGACCTCATAAGTACCCCGCACAATTTATCCGTCCCGCTGACAGTTCCTCACTCAGAGGAGAATATGGCTGTTATAGACCTAGAAATACAACAAATGCTAGAGAAAGAAGCTATCCATGTGGTTTCCCCGGAAGAGTTACATCAAGGGTTGGTGAGTTCAATTTTTCTAGTTCCCCAAAAAAGGGGGTGGCCAGAGGCCTGCCGTGAATCTCCGCCCCCTGAATCAGTTCATTCATTTCAAAATGGAGGGGATTCGTATGATGAGGGATCTGTTAAGAAAAGGCGACTTTATGGTCAAGATAGACCTGAAGGATGCCTATTTCACGGCGCCAGTCTGGAGGAACCACCAAACGTTTCTGAGGTTTGTTTGGAAGGAAACGATGTACGAGTTTGCTTGGCTGCCCTTCGGGCTTGCAAGCGCCCTCGGAGTCTTCACGAAACTTATGAAACCTGTAGTAGGCCTGTTACGCCAACTGGGCATCAGACTGATAATCTATTTAGACGACATGCTAATAATGGCCCAATCCAGGGACATTGCCCTCCAACATGCCTCAACTGCCCCAGATCTTTTGTAAGGGTTGGGCTTCATGATAAACTATCTGAAGTCAGTCCTAGTCCCTTCCACAAAGATGGAATTTCTAGGATTTGTGATAGACTCCCTCACTCTGTCTCTAGCACTCCCTCAGGACAAAATCAGAAACGTAAGAAAGGAATGTCAGGCCTTATTAAACTTGCCACTAGTTACGGTGAGACAACTAGCCAAGTTACTGGGACACCTTACCTCTACCATTCAAGCTGTCTTTCCAGGGCCCCTCCACTTCCGCCACTTGCAAAACGAGAAAAACAGGGCTTTAGTACATTCTCAAACATATGACCCTGCTACTCCCCTTTCCCCTCAGGCCAGGGAGGAATTGGTTTGGTGGAGGGACAACCTGGAAGCATGGAATGGAAAAGCTCTGGTTTCGGGTTCTCCAGACTTAGTAATCGAGACAGATGCCTCCCGACACGGTTGGGGGGCATTTTGCGACGAAGTGTCCACGGGGGGGTCAGTGGTCTCAAGGGGAATCTCTTCTCCACATAAATTGTCTTGAGCTTCTGGCTGGGGCATTTACTGTCAAGACCTTTGTGAAAGGCAAAGTTCAAATCCGAGTCCGCCTGTTAATGGACAATTTGACTGCCACCCATTACATAAACAAAATGGGGGGGTGGGGGGGGGGGGGGGGGCACGAAATCCCCTGTTCTGGCCCGTCTGGCATTAGACCTATGGGAGTGGTGCCTGCACCACAATATCCTCATAGAGGCTCAGTATTTACCAGGGGTACAAAATATCCGAGCAGACCGGCAGTCTCGGGTATTTTTAGATCATCACGACTGGAAACTGGACCCCTTGTTGTTCACGGAACTAAATCGGGTAGGTAGACTTGTTTGCCTCTCGACTTTCGGCTCAACTTCCACGGTTTTACAGTTGGAGACCAGACCCTCAGTCGGAGGCAGTGGATGCGTTTTCCCAGGACTGGAGCAAAGTGAGGGGATATGCATTCCCTCCCTTTGCTCTAGTAGGCCGCTGCCTCAGACAGCTCTGGACCAGAATATGTCACACCTTGTTCTAGTGGCACCAGTCTGGCAGTCACAGCCATGGTACCCTCTGCTTCTCGAGTTGTGTGTAGCACCTCCAATTCTGTTCCCTCACTACCCAGGCCTGCTGACACGACAAGGGGGAGTCCACCCCTTGCTGAACCTTCAACTAGCAGGTTGGCTACTATCCGCCAATCTTATTCAGAAGCAGGCATTTCACAACCAGCTCAAACCCTACTTGTTGCAGCCTGGAGGGATGGAACCTGCAAAGCCTATGTATCAGCTTGGCAAAGATGGGCTTGCTGGTGTCGAGAATGGAAACTTAATTCGATTCAAGCTTCTGTAGAGTCCATTTTAGAGTTCCTCTCTTCTGAATTTAATCTTGGGAGAGCGTATAGGACTCTTAATGTTTACCGGTCTGCCATTTCTAGTACTCACCATAAAATTGATTCACTTAGGGTTGGAGAACACCCTTTAGTGGTCCAACTGTTAAAGGGAGCCTATAATCTTAGACCGCCATTACCTCGATATTCTAGTACCTGGGATGTCAGCTTTGTTGTTTCTTTTATTGATGGTTTGGGGTTCAATGAGTCTCTCTCTCTAAGGATTTATCCCAGAATCTTGGTTTTCTCCTAGCCCTTACTGCAATGGAAAGGGTGTCTGAAGTGGTCTCTCATGACCTCAGGTACAGGCGCTTTCACCCTGAAGGAGTCACCTTCGCACTCCCAGATTTAACAAAGAGATCTAGAGCAGGCCAGGATCTAAAAACTTCATTTCATGCTAGTTTTGAGGAAAATCCTAACCTTTGTGTGGTTAAGTGTCTTAAAGTTTATGAACATCGCACCTCAGAATTCCGTCCCTTGGACCCTTCAAAACCTAACAAGCTTTTATTATCATACATTTGTCCCCACAAGCCCATTTCAGGTGCTTGCCTCAGTCGGTGGCTGAAGGATATAATCTCTCGGGCAGGCATTGATACTAGTATATTTAAAGCTTACTCAGTAAGAGGAGCGTCTGCATCAGCTGCCTATGAAAGGGGTGCTTCCCTGCAGGATATTCTAGATCTTGCTGATTGGTCAACTGATTCAACGTTCAGGCGTTTTTATTGCAGGCCTAGACATAATTCTAGCATTACTAAGACATTGCTAAATGTGTAAGGGTAACAGAGTCAGTGAACATGACCCCACTTTAAAAACACATTGTTATATGAGGCGACTGTTCTGAAGTATAATCACAGATTGTGCTAGGGCCGCTTGCGGCCCACAGTATAATTAACAATTACCCCGCGAAATCGCGCGGAATATCGTCTGATACTTAGCCGACGAGGCCGTAGGCCGAGTCGGCTAAAATCAGACGATATTCCGCGAGATTGAGCAGGATAATTGTTTTATTATTCAACAAATTGATGACAAAATTGATTTCCATGCTCGTAAGATTTTTAAACCTTTTTGTCGACATTTTTTAACTTCACTTTTTCTTCCCACGTACGAAGCTACGTATACCGCCGGATATCTGTTACCTACGGATGACAGATATCGAGAGCATCATGACCATATTTGTTACAATTTGTTGAATAATTAACAATTATCCTGCGAAATCGCGCGGAATATCGTCTGATACTTAGCTGACGAGGCCGTAGGCCGAGTCGGCTAAAATCAGACGATATTCCGCGAGATTGAGCAGGATAATTGTTTTATTGTTCAACAAATTGATAACAAAATTGATTTCCAAGCTCGTAACATTTTTAAACCTTTCTGTCGACATTTTTTCACTTTACTTTTTCTTCCCACGTACAAAGCTACGTATATCGCCGGATATCTGTCACCTACGGATGACAGATATCGAGAGCATCATGACCATATTTGGATAGTGTTACAATTTGTTGAATAATAATTAACAATTATTCTTTGAAATCGAGGTGAATAGTGGCAGAATATTTACCGAGCCGCGAAGCGGCGAGGTAAATATTCTGCCACTATTCACCGAGATTGAGAAAAATAATTGTTTTAGTATATACACAGGAAGTGATCTCAACAACATTTTCAGAAGGAAAGCATTAAAAATCGATTTAATTGACCTCTCAATTCATGCGTGGAAAACGTGGAAGCGGTACAAAGCATGCGCGAGTTCGCGAAACTATTTACAGAATCTTTGAACATGGAAAATCTATAGTTAATATTCGAAAAAACCTCGTGACAGTCTAGAATAATGGTCCTTAAACACCGTTCAAATCAGTGTGAATCTAAAGTATGCTTTATTCAAAAGTATGCTTTATTTTTGTTTGGCGTACGCATTATTCACTCGGTAGGGGGTGAATAATGCTCATTAGCCAGAGATAGCGAACCAATCAGATTGCTTAAAATACCAAGATCACTGAGCGTGTATATAGTAATAATCCATATTATACTGGAGGCCGCAAGCCGCCCTAGCATAATATGTGATTTTAGCAGATTCCAGAGAAGTGATTAAAGAAATGGGCTGGAAAGTTAAAGTTTGTCTCCACTGAGCTCACCTAATGAGCCCAGTAGGGAGTGGAATTTGTAGCCCTCCCGTTGTGGATGGGCAAAACTCACAGCGAAGGCTTTGAAACATTCAATACTGGTGTTCAATGCTTTCAGTGCTTGGCTAAGGCCCCGTCCACACTAATCCGTTTTCAAAGGAAAACGGAGCTGTTTTGCTTCGTTATCAAAAATATTTGCGTCCACAATTATCGTTTTCGTATCGTTTACGCCCGACCACACTACAAAGCCGTATCAGTTTGAAAACGCTTTTATACCCTCAGTGCGCATGCTCAAATGATTTCGACGCATGCGCAGTTCAATATACGGGTCCGCGAATTTGGCCCCATTTTGGATATTCACGGTTGAGTAGACTTGCACCCGATCGTGATGACGTCACCGTTTTCAGATAGTATCGTTTTCTCCGTCCACACTAGAAAACAGTGTTTTCAAAAAGCATCGTTTTCAAATCGCGCCACTCTGGAGAGCGTTTTCGAATAGCTCCGTTTTCGGTGATCGTTTTCGGCGTTGTAGTGTGGACGATAACCGTATCTGGAGCAAAACAGCTTCGTTTTCGTTTGAAAACGGATTAGTGTGGACGGGGCCTAAAAGATAAGCTCTGCATCTGCTTGAATTTTTCCCGTCGACAGTTGGACGGTCTTTGGAATGTGTGGCAGTGAAAAATTTTGGAAAAGAACTTGGAAATGACAACCACAACAATAAATGGACTGCGCTGTGAATTTAAATTTATTTGTCGTTCGGCAAAATCACAACGTAGGTATTTACTCATTCGTTAAGAGTTAAATACGTCGTATGTTCGCCAACAAAGGTAGTTTAGGATTTGATTGAGTTATTCCCATAGACAGTTTGACGGTCATTCCCTTTTCTTACACACACGTAAAAAATCTACGACGAACGAACTTTACAAATAACTTGCTTCCGTTTCATAATTACGTATAGCTATTTTAAAGAACCCTCTATGTAGCCATTCAACGTTCATTGCTCTAAAAATTTATTGTTTTGATAAGGCTGGCTTAAATTGTTTTTGTTTATATTCTCCGCCGCAAAGCATGACGGTCGATATGCATTCTTAGAATGATTCAAGCAATGCTTTATTCTCAAAGAATACTTTATTTCTTTATTATTATTCATATGTATATTGTTCCAGTTGCAAATTCATCCATATCAATTCACATAATTAGAGTTAAAAACATAATCGTCACTTGAAATAAATTGTGAAAAACATATTGTATACACGGTTCGGTCAAAATTCATACTTTTCTCTTTTTTTCCACTTTTTATAGACCTAATATACTCTAGATATAGTTCCAGTACTTCTTCTCCATTTTGATACCACATCACAATAGTTAGATTCAAAAAAAGCCCTCATCAATCATGACAAATCAATTATGAAAAATATATTGTATGTAGGGTTCAGGTTATAATTCATCAACTTTTCGTTTTTACGTACAGTTCATAATGATAAAACGTTCTATTTAAAAAAACCAATTTTACATAGCCTTTCAAACAACTTATATTTAATTAGAATGGCATAGCTAAATGCAAACTCGCGGTCTGATTGGCTATCGATGAAAGGGTATTTAGCGTGGAATTGCACTTGTGCATAAAGGGATATTGCTGACGTGAGTCGCGAGCAAAGACTGTGGCAAACGTGAAAACAAAAATGCATCTCGTACTACGAAAATATCACCTTGGAAATGAACAAATTTACAGAAAATGAATGTCTGCCAAATTTTGAATTCAAATTTAAATTCTTAGAAAATTTGAGGAAACCACTCACATTCAAAAGTACGAGAAAACGCGTAGACGAGGGAAGAAAGCCAAAAAGCCAAACGACACTTTCTTGCCAAGAAAAACCAAACAAGCGTTGCAAAAGAAAACCCGGCAAACAGGTATCAATGCCGAAAAAGGTCAAGCATCTATTCCGGGCAAACCAGAATAAACCAATGTAGCCTCCATAGATGACGAATTGACCTCTTTTAGAGACAATATGGTTTCCAAAAACACCAAAGAAAGAGCAAGCACATCCGTACGCCATTTGCAATCCTTCTTCAAGGAAAAACACGACAAACGAATTAATCTCGTTGTAATTTCGTAGCAAGAGGCACCGCAGCTCTTCAAGCTCTTCCTTCTAGAAATATGGCAGACGCCATACTAGTAAGAAAACAAAGGCAAAGAATATGACCCACGAAGGTACTTTCTGGAGCCGGCGTCCGTATAACCGGCTGTAAAAAAAAAAAAAATGAAAAATCTTCAGCAATTGAGTTCGAAGAAGTTTCAACGGTGCTATCCATAAGAAATAATAATAAAAAAAAAATTGAATGCAATTGTTTTATGACTGTAAAGCACTTACCGGTTGTAGATCTTGTTTAATACCGGAACGCTGGAAATTTTCCTTTCGCTTGAGCATTGCAGTTGCTGATTGTCGGCGCCACATTTTGCCAAATTGTATGGTAGCAAGCAAATCCAAGATATTCGTCGAATGGAAGAACGTTTCTATAAAATCTTTGTCTTAAATATAAACTCCGTATTTTGTACTTTCAGTTTTTTATGAAGATTGTAAAATGCGAGGCACTGCTTTCTCCACGAGTTTGAAATAAAAGTTGTTTTCATTCCAAAAATATCTTGTTTCCTATTCTAGTCCGGCAGCCAAACGCTTATTTTCCACATAATTTTGCAAATGCTTCCATACAACTTTTTTTGGCATTTTTGTATTTCATAATCCGTTTGATGACACCCCACCAGGTTTGGGCGTTAAGAGATATTAAGCGCTTAGTTTCTCCTTTACGGACAGTCTTTCACATATAATTGGTTTCCTTGTGGTAAATAACACTTGCTATGTCATTGTGACAGAAGCCATAATCAGGGACGAAGACCGTAAGTCTTGGGATGCGCGTGGACCCATGATATAGGACAATTTGTCTATTTTTAGAACAAATTGCGCCATCCTGACGTCATATATATATCCGCGCTGATCCACGCACGTGTCTTGGGCTCTCGCGTGGATGTTGTCACGTCGTGTGATGAAATGGTGAGAGTTGCGAGATTCTATTGCCGATTTTTCTGATTTTTCACAGCGATGGCAGGGAATAAGGCAGAGAAGAAGAACCAGGGCTCTTCTATATACTTTTATGCTCTGATTGAATGGAAAAGGTGTATTTTTCAGGGTAGAGAATTTCTTTAATTCGCGCTGTAAATGAATAAAAACCGCTCGCCGGCTAGTTGTACCACAGGGCACCCACACAATCTGTCTGGGTAGGCGATTCTTATTTTATAGTAGATATACTAGATTTACCGTTTGCCTCACCTATAGCCATATATCGCTAACTGTGTATATAAATCAATGATAAATTAACGTTGAATTACCTTACCTGTGGTGTATAGTCGTCCTTTTGCCTCAAAAGCGGTTTTTTGAGCGATTTTGAATGAATTTGAGTTCGCCGTTGACTGTTCTTTATAATAGAAGGACAAGGGAGGAAACCTTTTTTGAAAGGGTTCCAGCGCCGGGGCAATTTTTCCCGCCAAAATTGCATCGCTCCGCTTTCAAACTTTGCAGCATAAAGGTCAAAAGATTCACGATTCTTCTCGTACCTTCCAATCGAAAATCCATCCAAACGGCCCGGAGGTAGCCCTTGAAGAAAAACAAAATCCCACAGTATTCGAGCGACTGCAATGCGTAGCAAGATCCTTACCTGCCAGCCACAAACCGTGAGGTATTTTGAATAGGTCATTGTCTAACGTCGTCCAATCAGAAAGAAGCAATTAGCGGGACGGTTTGTGGCTAGTTTCTTATTGTTTCTGCTCGTTTGGCGAGTTTGCAAAAGTTTTTGAAAGACAAGTCTGTCGCGTACGTGTAGTTCATTTAATTTGCATAGTGCAGCCGCGTGCACTTTCAAGTCCGAGTCGGTGTTTTCAGATTGTGAACAAAATGTGAAAAAGATTTGTTTCGTTGCCTTTTGTGCTGAGATATTATAACAATTTTCACCAACGTTCACCAAAAGGCTACTAACATCATGTGTGTTTCTTTCACATAGTTAAACTTTACACTGCCAAACTAAAATAAACAAGGAGTCTGACTCAATCGAA
>JAHPZR010038641.1:10000-27432 GCA_019787425.1 Platygyra sinensis | reverse complement strand
AATGACGTTGCGTCGCGGCGGCTAACTGTTGTAAAAGTAATCTCTTTTAAACAGTTAAATTAAGAAAGAATCGACCAGTTTTGCGATTCTTTACTAAACACATCAATCCAAGGTGTCTCGGATCATGGTGCCTCAAAGGAACCGAAGAATCCACTTCCAGACTGGATTCTTCGGTTCCTTTGACGCACCATGATCCGAAAGATCTTGGATTAATCTGTTTAGTAAACTAACGCAAAATCATTTTCGGATTTTTTCGGATTTAAGGATCCAATCTTGGATTTTCTTAACGAAACTCACGCCAAATGTATAAAGGACTTAGTAGAAAAGTACTGTTGAAATGAAACTGATGATAAAATTTCACCTGTTTGGTATAATTTCTGTGAACTTTGATACTTATTTCCTCGAGTTCCCAAGGGATATTGTTTATGGTGATATCTCACCCAGGTAATTGTTTATATCTTACGCTTTTGAGAAAATGCATAGAGGCTGTAAAATACTTAACCTTAATCTGGAACAAGGATTTTGTAAGCTCCTGGAAATTACATTTCATGGCGACCAACGTGAACTTAAATCGCGCCGGCATAACTGCTTTTCAACCTCACGCATCAGTAATGGCAAATATTTGACTTCGTTGCACAAGGCTTGCTTCATTTGAGAAAGATTTAAACGAGAGCAGTCGAGCGTGAGCGGAGTTGACGCTACAGTTAAGTCTGAGTCACGCCGTTGTTATTTGTTTGGAATCATAACTGGGTTGAACTGCCATTTGAGTTAGTTTTCGTGAGCTCGCAGAATTTCAGAATTCACCGTTATTGCCGATAGGTGCGTTAATTTGATGCAGTGCCTAACATTCCTCAAGAGGTGTCGTCCAGAAAACCACTTCTGGATGTCAATTTTTCAGTTTACGCTGAATTCTCGCCCGTCTCCCTTGTTATAACTGTCAGTAAACCGATATTTTCCGCTTTCATTACGGCTCGATAGCTTAGGCAGGAAGTTCGTAGATTTACTGAATCAGTTACGGCCAGACATTGCCACACACACATCTAAACATGCAGAAGGTAATCGCTTGATTAAAAACAAAAAAAGGAACATTACATTTTCTTCAATGTCCAGCAATTTTCTTTTGTCAGTTTCCATCTTGGAGAGTGAGCAATCGTGAACTTTCCAAATAAAGACAAGTACATATAAGGTGCTCCGTTCCTTCGCAAATTAGCAGGTTGTCTTCCGAAGTGAAAACATATTCAAATGACCCTTGTAGTCAACATCACACCACGTATACAAGGGAACATGATTTACTGTCGAACTTATCAAATAATCAAATTTTTGGTGTTCTTTTGCCTTGAGGTAACTTAGAAGCATGCATTTCCCAAGTTGTTTATGCGGGTAATCGTCATATTTAAAGGGGCATTGTCACGCTATTTGGCAACTTTATAAAAGGCAAGAAGGTGCCTTTGCATCAATCAAATTCCGAAACTAATGATCTAGTTTTGTTATTGAAGACTATTTGAAGGAACTGTAACTATTTCCTGTCGCCGGTCGCTGCGGATGGCACGGATGGAAATGGATTGAAATTTGAAAAAAAATCGGCCAATTTTTTCGAGTTTTGATGCCACGTGTTGGAAAAATCCTCAAGAAATTTATTATGGTTAGCCCTCTCTGATAAAATTCATTTGATATCTTGGTCGTAGCTTTACAGAAGCTTTTTGTTTATGATTTAAGCCTTAAAGTAATGATGTTAGCACATAATTGACCTAAAACAGCAAATTCCTCGCGACAGTGCCCCTTTAAGTTAAGAATACAAACAAAATTCAGTCAGTTCTTGAGTCAAAAATTTGTCCTGAAAGTGTTTGCTTTGTGTTGAAGTTTAACGAGGTCTACTAGTCAGACTCGGGCTTAATTGGCATCTTTATCACATCCACATGGGTACAACATATTTAATATCAATTGGTCTTCACTGATTAAAAACCCAGCTGCCTGAAGCAGGGGAGCAAGTGTTGTAAGCAATACTCTTGTGCAGGATATGCAAAATCATTCAATCTTTGTAAAGTCTCAACAATTTTATTCCATGATCAACGTTTCCTTTGAAAAAAAAAATCACATTAATAAACCACTTTTGTTTTTAACAGATACTTCTGCTATCTATCCAGTAATGAACGCTGTCCGCCCCGAAGTAGTAGCAATAGAAGGCTCCAATGTCAACTTAACATGTCATGGTCGTGACGTGCAGGAACACGATACCACCGTACTGTGGAAGTTCAACGGCCACGAGATACAAGAGAATACCAACAAGGAAGTGCTTAAACAGTTCCTGGGCGACGACACAGGAAAATTTTCTCTGTACATTAAAAACGTTTCAGAAAAAGATGTTGGTAATTACACTTGTCTTGCCGAGGCTGACGGTGAACTCAAGGACGATGGTGAAGCTTACATAGAATTATCGCTTGTCAAGCCGGGTGAGTTTCACTTACTTCTGTTACTCTACTTGTAACAATTCCTTTGACCGAAGCACATCTCAACAGGTAACCCTTAGTTTAGGCCAGTGTTGTCAGTTTTTTCGTGTTTCTAGCAAGAAGAAAGCGTGTCTATTTTTGAAATCTAAACGTAAATGTTACCTTCGCTCGAGAGGACGAAGGAGAGGCAGAGGGTATTTTCTGGTATAATTATCATTTATTCTGATATTTGAAGGGAGGACTGCTTACTTCTCCCATTCTACGCAAAGGCAACTACTAAATGCAATCAATATAGACACATTCCGTCGGGAGCAGGGATGGCGTAGTCCTTAGAGTGCTCGCCTCCTACCATTGCCACCAATGGCCACGGTTCGATTCTGGCCAGGTGCCACATGTGGATAGAGTTTGTTGTTTGTTCTCGCTTTAGTTCCAGGGTCTTTCTCGAGATCTCTAAGTTCTCCAGTTTTCCTCCCCTTGAAAAAACAGCATTTCTAAACTCAATATAAAATTTGATCCACTGGGATAGAGGACCGACCTGAAAACCAACTGTGAGGGTTTCACTGGGGTGGTGGCTTTTACGCCTAAAGGCTAAGCTTTTGTCAAGTTTTCGGCCAACAGTTAACCCTATTGAGATTCTCAGCTAGGACTGATATGGTTTCCTTTCTAAGGGAAGACCATTTCAGTCCTAGCTGATAGGGCAGAATGCTGTGACAATCATTAATTATTCATGATCAACGAAGCGTAACTACGCGCTCTGAAAAGCCCCAAATTAGAGAAGAAAGAGCGACAATTGGCACAGTAACGTTGATAAAATTCGCTTTCATACTTTCAAAACTGATTAACCTAAAAACCTACGCGCTACATTTTGAAGAGGAATGTTGTAACTATATTTTGAGACTAAAATAAAAAAGATTGACTAAGTGGAAGGCTGTTCTTTTGCACTTGAAAATAAGGGAAAACTGGCCTTTTTTTGTATGGAGGCCGTTTTCAACAGCAAATTTCTAAAAAAGTATACTGAGTTTAGAAAACCCACGCGCGGTTGTGGAAAATTTATCTTCACAAAACCATTCAGCCGTGCAATCATTTACAATCGCCGCGCATTTTAAAACCGAGTTTACCAGCTACATACATACATACATACATACATACCTACCTACCTACCTACCTACCTACCTACCTACCTACTTACCTACCTACCTACCTACCTACCTACCTACCTACCTACCTACCTACCTACCTACCTACGTACATACATACATATAAACAAACAGCCGATCAGATCGCGCAATGAATACAAACATGGAAAATGTCAGTGATCGGGAGACGAAGTAAGACTTATCAACTCCGGCATATCTAATCTACTAACAAAATCGAGCTCAATCGGCGATTCAGTGTTTGTTTGAGTTCGCCGGTAATCGAACAAAATCGAATATTTTATTTACTGTGAATGATTTTGATCATTTGGTAACCAAAAATTCGACTGAGCTCGATAATCGACCGTTCGGCACCCGAACGATTGGTGTTAGCTTGGGCTAGATTATCGAACAATTCGATTGGACTTGCCGGGATCAAATCGACTACTGGAACATCGATGTTAGCTGGTGTTTGGGCTCGCTTTCGACGTAACGAAAGAGAATTGAAATCTTGTTTATTCGGCAAACAGAGTAAGAGGCAAAAGAGGTTTGTGCTGAGCGAAACAAAGGGAGTCACAATAGTGCACTGATTTCATTGTCTAGTTTGCCGCCTCCATCTGGGCCGAGTTGTTCGAAAGCCGGTTAACGCTAACCCAGGATTAAAAGTTAACCAAAGTAAGGAAGGAAGGAAGGAAGGAAGGAAGTAAGTAAGTAAGTAAGTAAGTAAGTAAGTAAGTAAGTAAGTAAGTAAGTAAGTAAGTAAGTAAGTAAGTAAGTAAGTAAGTAAGTAAGTAAGTAAGTAAGTAAGTAAGTAAGTAAGTTTATTAACGTGACCAAACACTTAGCTAACCAGCTACTTTACAGGAATAGTCACAAAATAAAAATAGTAATAATAATAACAAAAAGAAAAAGTATTGATTTTTCTTGTATAAAAATATTTTTCATTGCTTTTGATTTTTGTAGTTTGAGATTATTCAAACGTAAAACGGAAGGACAAACAATGTAAAAAGAAAACCTCACCGAAAAGTTACAAAACTGAAATCAGAATTCTCGCTAACCCTGGGTTAGCTTAATCGGGCTTTGAACAACCCGGCCCAGCCTAATGAGCATCGCCATGCGTTTATAGCAACCAATGGATAAGCTTCTTTTCGGCGCTATTATTTTTAACAAGCGTTTATATAACAGACCTTTCAAACTGTAAGTAAATGTCACAAGAACAATGGCCATTCCACGCTATGAAGTTTTTTTTAGGGGACGGGTTTGGGGTGGGCAAGATTATGGGAAAGGACTTTTTTCTCACATGAAAGTCGGATATGAATTTCTTTTGCTCGAGTCTTCAGTTCAGCTGCTTTTGCTGGCAGGAATTTTAAGCCAAACTCCCCATCACAAAAATGTCTGTCCTTAGGTATTATAATTCGTAATTATATTTAACCAAAATTGTCATTTCAGAACACACGCTTTTTAAGCCAGTAGTCAAAAAGGCCACCCCTGGTATAACAAGATCGGACCTTCCGACTAGGTAAGCGCCTTCAACTATCAGAATGATCACTGATAAAGTGGCTAGCATGTTTATTGTATGACACTTCTCTTAAATTTGCGAACGATATATATATTTTTTCCAGTTACCAGTTACATTACAAGCACCGCCACAGAAATCGCGGTAATAAATATTAATATATCGCTCAAATCTAAGAAACAAAACGATTTTTTTCGTAATATTCAGAAAGTTTTCGATCAGTAGTACCATCTCAGTGTAACGGTCAAGATAACAACTGCTCATTACAAAATGTCCCGGTTCATAAAATGTATGTCGGTCATTTTCTTTATAGGTAAAATAGACGTAGTGTGAAAAGACATTTTCTTTTATTAAAAAAAAAAAAAAAAAAAGGCGCAAACGGTGAGGAATTCCTCTAAAGCTGACCTCTTTGAAAATTACAATTTTTGCTTGTCTCTCGCAAAAAATAATGCCCAAAAAGGAAGCGAACCAAACCAAAGAAAGTTCTTCTCGCTTCTTTTTACAGCACAACAATAAGATCACAAGTACCTTCTCTTGCATCAAACACAAGGATCGATGTGGACCAACTAAACACGACGCTGTTTATCATTTTGGGATTGCTGGCTGGACTGATGATTGGACTGATGACGATGACAGTTCTTATAGCGCTCTGGAAAAGGCGAAGGCGTAAGCCTCCTGCTTCATGTAAGTTAACAAAGGCGTAGATAACGTAGCGATGGATTAGTCTTATAAGTGAGAGGGTGGTGGTGGTGGTGGTGGTGGTGGTGTTAGAAACGCCCACCGTCACTTCATGGTATATAACTGGCAGAAAGGAAAGAGCATGCTCCGAGGCAACCTTAGTCCTCTTTTTCAATTAATCATATAAGTGACTTCTAATAGCCATTAACTTTACATCGACTCATCTTTTTTTTTTAGTGAGACCTCCCCCGGATAAGGACGAAAATGACTTCAAGTACGACGTATTTGTTACGTATAGTAGAAAGGATTCCCTCTGGGTGATGAGTGAACTGCTTAGTTTGCTGCGTGAAAACCAAGTCAAATATTGCGTTGACCACGAGCACTTTGAGCTAGGGAAAGTGTTCGTGCAAAGCATGGTAGACAGTGTGTACCAGAGCCGCAAAGTGTTGGCAGTGTGGTCCGAGGGTTACGCGTCTAGTAGATACTGTATGCAAGAGCTTGACTATGCCATACAGCGCAGCTTTCAGAACAGTGACTGTTCAGTGATCGTTATCAGACTTGACAAAACGGACCGGAAACAGTTGCCCAAACCGCTACGAGCAAGAACGTTTCTCGATTACTCTGACAGCGTAGAGAGGCAAGGATGGGAACAACGACTCATCAAGCATTTAAAAGGGTCAGATCAGAAAAACCATGTGATAACAACAATTGTTTGACTTGAACTATGAGAATTGCTCGCGATTTTATACGCAGATTTGGAAAGCAACAACCCACCCAGATTATCACTGCATCGGAACGAATTTAAATTAGACTGTTCGCGCGCAGACGTCAAACCCAAATGATCAGTTCTCTTCGGGTTTTAATTTTTAACCGGGACGGCCTAGAGCCGGATCATGTTTTCTCGTGTTTTGTTTTGTTTTGTTTTGTTTAGGGGTAGACTATGACCTCACCGCGTGACCCAAAGTCACCGCGATTGAGAATCAGGGTCTTCTTAGAAAACTTTTGGGCGGCTGGGGACTTTCATTCTACGAATTTTTATCCCACAGAATGCAAAGAAATGAACGATTAGATAGAGAAAAAATACGGTAAAAGAAGCATCGCACTGTAAATCAGAAATAAAATACGTAATACATAAGACATTACGATTTTAAGGGTTAAAATAAGATCTCTTAGTACTGATCAATTCACTTTTATGACAAGAGCAGTGTGCGCTTGTTAACAAAATGACGGTCGCTTCGTCACGTTGTCCAAGTGTAGGTAAAGAGGATTTAGATAACGTTTTGAACGACCAGTAGAAGAAGAACTGCAGTACCCAATTAAGGCAAAATAAGCTAGTGGGCGTGGTTAATATTGTGCTGGGCAGATAACAGAATGAGAATAAGTGAAGCCGCGTCAGACACGTACTTAGATTAACGCGAATCAGAAAAATTGCTTGATTGCAATCCCCCTGACGACAACGGCAGTTCTCTACGGAACTCTCTTCTCCGGTTTATGCTTGATGATCACGTAAATATGAAAAGCTCTCCGATAACAACATATTTAAGAATTTCAATGCAACTTACCATTGCAGTCTTCTCCATGTGTATGGTATCGAGGATTCGGAAGATTGATAGCAATGCCCCGCGCTCTTCGCAAACTCGAATTTCCCGCCAAAACCATTTTAGTCCGATATGGACAGTGATCAACTTCCTTCCCAGGGTCCTCTCTATAGGTCGAGAAAGTACTCTGGTTACAGCTGGTCACTTGTCTGCTAGATTATACCTCAGAACAGTCGCCTCATATAACAATGTGTTACCAACGAGCACATACTGCTCCTCTTTTTACCAAACTGAAAATTTTAGACATCTTCCAAATCAATACCCTCGATATTGTTAAATTCATGTTCTGCTACCACAATAATCTACTGCCTCCACTTTTCCTCAATCTGTTTATGACAAACAGTCAAGTCCATAAATATGACACAAGAACAGCTGGTAATTATCGTGTGCATCCCTGTCGAACGAACATCAAGAAATTCACTATTCTTTACCAAGGACATAAGGTCTGGAACTGTCTGCCTGCCTCTATTACCAATTTGTCAAGCTTTCCTACCTTTAAAAACAAAATGCTAGAGTTTTAACTAAAATAGTTTCTAAGTTAGTTTCTGCCGCACTCCTTCGCAGCCCTTATCTTGTTTAATATTGTGATGTCGATGTGGCCTCTCCTATAAGCCTGGTGGTTTCTTGAGGTCTCCTCGCCTAACAACTTGCTGTATGTTATTATTGTTATTATTATTATTTATTTTATTTTTTTTCTTATTTTAATCTGTTGTAATATAAAGGCAAATAAATGATGATGATGAACTTTATTTCGCTCTGAAATACAGCGCATTTAGAGTTAACTTGAATAATTAACATAATTAACATAATTCAATCGGTCCATAAGTCCTTGCGCCAAACCACATAAATCCGCCATTTTATTTCGCTCTGAGCCAAGATGTCCGCTACTGAGCGTGGTGATGACAATCCTTCGGATAATACAGCCATCTCACTTCAACGAGCTGAGTCGAAGGAAGGGGAAGGTAATGTACGTCCTGTCTCCCTTGTTCAGCAGATTTTTAGTGACCCCGAAGCACTAAATTTGCTTCGACAAGCCTTTAATAGCTCTTCACACGAAGATGGTGTCCACGGGGCGCCCAAGGCTCCAAGCTCGGTTACAAACTCAAACTCTGCCAGAGCGTTCAAGGCTCACTCGGCAAATGAAAATGACACCGCTACGTATACCCCGGCGACTAACAGGCCAAGAGGGGCGGAAAACTACTCTGACGGGGTAGTTGTATTGGAGCCCGATGGTACAAACCCGGCACTTCTCATCCCACGAGAGAGGATGACGAAGACGATGAACTTTGCCATAGCGCTCGCTGGCAAGCAAGTGAACAGTTATCGGCATTCTTAGTCACGTTATATAAGCCATTGTCTGCCTTTGAGAGAAAAGCAATCACTAGAAAGTATCCACGTCTAGATGTTGATTGTGTTTACACTCCCAGTTTGAATAACTATCTGCCATCACTCTTGCCTGGCGTAAAAAATGTCTACAAGGACAATATATTTTTGCAGCATCCTGTGTTAGATTCAATGGGCCCGGTAGCCATGTTATTTGAGCATATTTACGGCTTCCTTGCTGAAGCTAAGCCAGGTGAAAACGTGATCCTCAGTTATAAGCAAATGAAGGATCTTGGAGCAATCACATCACATGCTATACGTCTACTGGGTAATGCCTCTGCACTTTTGTCTAAGGAGCGACGTAAGGCTGTCCTTAACAAAATCAATTCTAAGGGAACTCTATCATCTCTTGCCTCAGAAGAGTTTCCATAAGCTGCCAAAAGTCTTTTTGGGGAGGGATTCGAAGCAAGGATCAAAACCAAATCACAGACAGCAAAGACCTTACTTTCAGCTTCTTCTGTGGGGCAAAATTCACGACCTGCTCAGTTTTTTTTCGAGGCCGTACCACCCCCTTCAGAAGACGAGGGAGCCGTTAGGGTGGTGCCAGTCAAAGGTTTCCAAATGCCAGCAACTTCAGCCAGTTTCGGGGTTCATTCAGAGGCCGGAGCAGAGCTGCCAGGGGAACCCTGCAGCAAGTCCCTCCAGCCACCCAGTAGAGAGGCCTTCTCATCTACCATTAGGTATGATGTTACATTTAAATCTTTTGGCCATAAATCACCTCCCCCTAGCAGGTCGCCTGAAACATTGCATTTCAAACTGGGAGATTATAAGCAAAGACCATTGGGTCTTAGAAACTGTTCAAGGGTTTCATCTGGACCTCATAAGTACCCCGCACAATTTATCCGTCCCGCTGACAGTTCCTCACTCAGAGGAGAATATGGCTGTTATAGACCTAGAAATACAACAAATGCTAGAGAAAGAAGCTATCCATGTGGTTTCCCCGGAAGAGTTACATCAAGGGTTGGTGAGTTCAATTTTTCTAGTTCCCCAAAAAAGGGGGTGGCCAGAGGCCTGCCGTGAATCTCCGCCCCCTGAATCAGTTCATTCATTTCAAAATGGAGGGGATTCGTATGATGAGGGATCTGTTAAGAAAAGGCGACTTTATGGTCAAGATAGACCTGAAGGATGCCTATTTCACGGCGCCAGTCTGGAGGAACCACCAAACGTTTCTGAGGTTTGTTTGGAAGGAAACGATGTACGAGTTTGCTTGGCTGCCCTTCGGGCTTGCAAGCGCCCTCGGAGTCTTCACGAAACTTATGAAACCTGTAGTAGGCCTGTTACGCCAACTGGGCATCAGACTGATAATCTATTTAGACGACATGCTAATAATGGCCCAATCCAGGGACATTGCCCTCCAACATGCCTCAACTGCCCCAGATCTTTTGTAAGGGTTGGGCTTCATGATAAACTATCTGAAGTCAGTCCTAGTCCCTTCCACAAAGATGGAATTTCTAGGATTTGTGATAGACTCCCTCACTCTGTCTCTAGCACTCCCTCAGGACAAAATCAGAAACGTAAGAAAGGAATGTCAGGCCTTATTAAACTTGCCACTAGTTACGGTGAGACAACTAGCCAAGTTACTGGGACACCTTACCTCTACCATTCAAGCTGTCTTTCCAGGGCCCCTCCACTTCCGCCACTTGCAAAACGAGAAAAACAGGGCTTTAGTACATTCTCAAACATATGACCCTGCTACTCCCCTTTCCCCTCAGGCCAGGGAGGAATTGGTTTGGTGGAGGGACAACCTGGAAGCATGGAATGGAAAAGCTCTGGTTTCGGGTTCTCCAGACTTAGTAATCGAGACAGATGCCTCCCGACACGGTTGGGGGGCATTTTGCGACGAAGTGTCCACGGGGGGGTCAGTGGTCTCAAGGGGAATCTCTTCTCCACATAAATTGTCTTGAGCTTCTGGCTGGGGCATTTACTGTCAAGACCTTTGTGAAAGGCAAAGTTCAAATCCGAGTCCGCCTGTTAATGGACAATTTGACTGCCACCCATTACATAAACAAAATGGGGGGGTGGGGGGGGGGGGGGGGGCACGAAATCCCCTGTTCTGGCCCGTCTGGCATTAGACCTATGGGAGTGGTGCCTGCACCACAATATCCTCATAGAGGCTCAGTATTTACCAGGGGTACAAAATATCCGAGCAGACCGGCAGTCTCGGGTATTTTTAGATCATCACGACTGGAAACTGGACCCCTTGTTGTTCACGGAACTAAATCGGGTAGGTAGACTTGTTTGCCTCTCGACTTTCGGCTCAACTTCCACGGTTTTACAGTTGGAGACCAGACCCTCAGTCGGAGGCAGTGGATGCGTTTTCCCAGGACTGGAGCAAAGTGAGGGGATATGCATTCCCTCCCTTTGCTCTAGTAGGCCGCTGCCTCAGACAGCTCTGGACCAGAATATGTCACACCTTGTTCTAGTGGCACCAGTCTGGCAGTCACAGCCATGGTACCCTCTGCTTCTCGAGTTGTGTGTAGCACCTCCAATTCTGTTCCCTCACTACCCAGGCCTGCTGACACGACAAGGGGGAGTCCACCCCTTGCTGAACCTTCAACTAGCAGGTTGGCTACTATCCGCCAATCTTATTCAGAAGCAGGCATTTCACAACCAGCTCAAACCCTACTTGTTGCAGCCTGGAGGGATGGAACCTGCAAAGCCTATGTATCAGCTTGGCAAAGATGGGCTTGCTGGTGTCGAGAATGGAAACTTAATTCGATTCAAGCTTCTGTAGAGTCCATTTTAGAGTTCCTCTCTTCTGAATTTAATCTTGGGAGAGCGTATAGGACTCTTAATGTTTACCGGTCTGCCATTTCTAGTACTCACCATAAAATTGATTCACTTAGGGTTGGAGAACACCCTTTAGTGGTCCAACTGTTAAAGGGAGCCTATAATCTTAGACCGCCATTACCTCGATATTCTAGTACCTGGGATGTCAGCTTTGTTGTTTCTTTTATTGATGGTTTGGGGTTCAATGAGTCTCTCTCTCTAAGGATTTATCCCAGAATCTTGGTTTTCTCCTAGCCCTTACTGCAATGGAAAGGGTGTCTGAAGTGGTCTCTCATGACCTCAGGTACAGGCGCTTTCACCCTGAAGGAGTCACCTTCGCACTCCCAGATTTAACAAAGAGATCTAGAGCAGGCCAGGATCTAAAAACTTCATTTCATGCTAGTTTTGAGGAAAATCCTAACCTTTGTGTGGTTAAGTGTCTTAAAGTTTATGAACATCGCACCTCAGAATTCCGTCCCTTGGACCCTTCAAAACCTAACAAGCTTTTATTATCATACATTTGTCCCCACAAGCCCATTTCAGGTGCTTGCCTCAGTCGGTGGCTGAAGGATATAATCTCTCGGGCAGGCATTGATACTAGTATATTTAAAGCTTACTCAGTAAGAGGAGCGTCTGCATCAGCTGCCTATGAAAGGGGTGCTTCCCTGCAGGATATTCTAGATCTTGCTGATTGGTCAACTGATTCAACGTTCAGGCGTTTTTATTGCAGGCCTAGACATAATTCTAGCATTACTAAGACATTGCTAAATGTGTAAGGGTAACAGAGTCAGTGAACATGACCCCACTTTAAAAACACATTGTTATATGAGGCGACTGTTCTGAAGTATAATCACAGATTGTGCTAGGGCCGCTTGCGGCCCACAGTATAATTAACAATTACCCCGCGAAATCGCGCGGAATATCGTCTGATACTTAGCCGACGAGGCCGTAGGCCGAGTCGGCTAAAATCAGACGATATTCCGCGAGATTGAGCAGGATAATTGTTTTATTATTCAACAAATTGATGACAAAATTGATTTCCATGCTCGTAAGATTTTTAAACCTTTTTGTCGACATTTTTTAACTTCACTTTTTCTTCCCACGTACGAAGCTACGTATACCGCCGGATATCTGTTACCTACGGATGACAGATATCGAGAGCATCATGACCATATTTGTTACAATTTGTTGAATAATTAACAATTATCCTGCGAAATCGCGCGGAATATCGTCTGATACTTAGCTGACGAGGCCGTAGGCCGAGTCGGCTAAAATCAGACGATATTCCGCGAGATTGAGCAGGATAATTGTTTTATTGTTCAACAAATTGATAACAAAATTGATTTCCAAGCTCGTAACATTTTTAAACCTTTCTGTCGACATTTTTTCACTTTACTTTTTCTTCCCACGTACAAAGCTACGTATATCGCCGGATATCTGTCACCTACGGATGACAGATATCGAGAGCATCATGACCATATTTGGATAGTGTTACAATTTGTTGAATAATAATTAACAATTATTCTTTGAAATCGAGGTGAATAGTGGCAGAATATTTACCGAGCCGCGAAGCGGCGAGGTAAATATTCTGCCACTATTCACCGAGATTGAGAAAAATAATTGTTTTAGTATATACACAGGAAGTGATCTCAACAACATTTTCAGAAGGAAAGCATTAAAAATCGATTTAATTGACCTCTCAATTCATGCGTGGAAAACGTGGAAGCGGTACAAAGCATGCGCGAGTTCGCGAAACTATTTACAGAATCTTTGAACATGGAAAATCTATAGTTAATATTCGAAAAAACCTCGTGACAGTCTAGAATAATGGTCCTTAAACACCGTTCAAATCAGTGTGAATCTAAAGTATGCTTTATTCAAAAGTATGCTTTATTTTTGTTTGGCGTACGCATTATTCACTCGGTAGGGGGTGAATAATGCTCATTAGCCAGAGATAGCGAACCAATCAGATTGCTTAAAATACCAAGATCACTGAGCGTGTATATAGTAATAATCCATATTATACTGGAGGCCGCAAGCCGCCCTAGCATAATATGTGATTTTAGCAGATTCCAGAGAAGTGATTAAAGAAATGGGCTGGAAAGTTAAAGTTTGTCTCCACTGAGCTCACCTAATGAGCCCAGTAGGGAGTGGAATTTGTAGCCCTCCCGTTGTGGATGGGCAAAACTCACAGCGAAGGCTTTGAAACATTCAATACTGGTGTTCAATGCTTTCAGTGCTTGGCTAAGGCCCCGTCCACACTAATCCGTTTTCAAAGGAAAACGGAGCTGTTTTGCTTCGTTATCAAAAATATTTGCGTCCACAATTATCGTTTTCGTATCGTTTACGCCCGACCACACTACAAAGCCGTATCAGTTTGAAAACGCTTTTATACCCTCAGTGCGCATGCTCAAATGATTTCGACGCATGCGCAGTTCAATATACGGGTCCGCGAATTTGGCCCCATTTTGGATATTCACGGTTGAGTAGACTTGCACCCGATCGTGATGACGTCACCGTTTTCAGATAGTATCGTTTTCTCCGTCCACACTAGAAAACAGTGTTTTCAAAAAGCATCGTTTTCAAATCGCGCCACTCTGGAGAGCGTTTTCGAATAGCTCCGTTTTCGGTGATCGTTTTCGGCGTTGTAGTGTGGACGATAACCGTATCTGGAGCAAAACAGCTTCGTTTTCGTTTGAAAACGGATTAGTGTGGACGGGGCCTAAAAGATAAGCTCTGCATCTGCTTGAATTTTTCCCGTCGACAGTTGGACGGTCTTTGGAATGTGTGGCAGTGAAAAATTTTGGAAAAGAACTTGGAAATGACAACCACAACAATAAATGGACTGCGCTGTGAATTTAAATTTATTTGTCGTTCGGCAAAATCACAACGTAGGTATTTACTCATTCGTTAAGAGTTAAATACGTCGTATGTTCGCCAACAAAGGTAGTTTAGGATTTGATTGAGTTATTCCCATAGACAGTTTGACGGTCATTCCCTTTTCTTACACACACGTAAAAAATCTACGACGAACGAACTTTACAAATAACTTGCTTCCGTTTCATAATTACGTATAGCTATTTTAAAGAACCCTCTATGTAGCCATTCAACGTTCATTGCTCTAAAAATTTATTGTTTTGATAAGGCTGGCTTAAATTGTTTTTGTTTATATTCTCCGCCGCAAAGCATGACGGTCGATATGCATTCTTAGAATGATTCAAGCAATGCTTTATTCTCAAAGAATACTTTATTTCTTTATTATTATTCATATGTATATTGTTCCAGTTGCAAATTCATCCATATCAATTCACATAATTAGAGTTAAAAACATAATCGTCACTTGAAATAAATTGTGAAAAACATATTGTATACACGGTTCGGTCAAAATTCATACTTTTCTCTTTTTTTCCACTTTTTATAGACCTAATATACTCTAGATATAGTTCCAGTACTTCTTCTCCATTTTGATACCACATCACAATAGTTAGATTCAAAAAAAGCCCTCATCAATCATGACAAATCAATTATGAAAAATATATTGTATGTAGGGTTCAGGTTATAATTCATCAACTTTTCGTTTTTACGTACAGTTCATAATGATAAAACGTTCTATTTAAAAAAACCAATTTTACATAGCCTTTCAAACAACTTATATTTAATTAGAATGGCATAGCTAAATGCAAACTCGCGGTCTGATTGGCTATCGATGAAAGGGTATTTAGCGTGGAATTGCACTTGTGCATAAAGGGATATTGCTGACGTGAGTCGCGAGCAAAGACTGTGGCAAACGTGAAAACAAAAATGCATCTCGTACTACGAAAATATCACCTTGGAAATGAACAAATTTACAGAAAATGAATGTCTGCCAAATTTTGAATTCAAATTTAAATTCTTAGAAAATTTGAGGAAACCACTCACATTCAAAAGTACGAGAAAACGCGTAGACGAGGGAAGAAAGCCAAAAAGCCAAACGACACTTTCTTGCCAAGAAAAACCAAACAAGCGTTGCAAAAGAAAACCCGGCAAACAGGTATCAATGCCGAAAAAGGTCAAGCATCTATTCCGGGCAAACCAGAATAAACCAATGTAGCCTCCATAGATGACGAATTGACCTCTTTTAGAGACAATATGGTTTCCAAAAACACCAAAGAAAGAGCAAGCACATCCGTACGCCATTTGCAATCCTTCTTCAAGGAAAAACACGACAAACGAATTAATCTCGTTGTAATTTCGTAGCAAGAGGCACCGCAGCTCTTCAAGCTCTTCCTTCTAGAAATATGGCAGACGCCATACTAGTAAGAAAACAAAGGCAAAGAATATGACCCACGAAGGTACTTTCTGGAGCCGGCGTCCGTATAACCGGCTGTAAAAAAAAAAAAAATGAAAAATCTTCAGCAATTGAGTTCGAAGAAGTTTCAACGGTGCTATCCATAAGAAATAATAATAAAAAAAAAATTGAATGCAATTGTTTTATGACTGTAAAGCACTTACCGGTTGTAGATCTTGTTTAATACCGGAACGCTGGAAATTTTCCTTTCGCTTGAGCATTGCAGTTGCTGATTGTCGGCGCCACATTTTGCCAAATTGTATGGTAGCAAGCAAATCCAAGATATTCGTCGAATGGAAGAACGTTTCTATAAAATCTTTGTCTTAAATATAAACTCCGTATTTTGTACTTTCAGTTTTTTATGAAGATTGTAAAATGCGAGGCACTGCTTTCTCCACGAGTTTGAAATAAAAGTTGTTTTCATTCCAAAAATATCTTGTTTCCTATTCTAGTCCGGCAGCCAAACGCTTATTTTCCACATAATTTTGCAAATGCTTCCATACAACTTTTTTTGCATTTTTGTATTTCATAATCCGTTTGATGACACCCCACCAGGTTTGGGCGTTAAGAGATATTAAGCGCTTAGTTTCTCCTTTACGGACAGTCTTTCACATATAATTGGTTTCCTTGTGGTAAATAACACTTGCTATGTCATTGTGACAGAAGCCATAATCAGGGACGAAGACCGTAAGTCTTGGGATGCGCGTGGACCCATGATATAGGACAATTTGTCTATTTTTAGAACAAATTGCGCCATCCTGACGTCATATATATATCCGCGCTGATCCACGCACGTGTCTTGGGCTCTCGCGTGGATGTTGTCACGTCGTGTGATGAAATGGTGAGAGTTGCGAGATTCTATTGCCGATTTTTCTGATTTTTCACAGCGATGGCAGGGAATAAGGCAGAGAAGAAGAACCAGGGCTCTTCTATATACTTTTATGCTCTGATTGAATGGAAAAGGTGTATTTTTCAGGGTAGAGAATTTCTTTAATTCGCGCTGTAAATGAATAAAAACCGCTCGCCGGCTAGTTGTACCACAGGGCACCCACACAATCTGTCTGGGTAGGCGATTCTTATTTTATAGTAGATATACTAGATTTACCGTTTGCCTCACCTATAGCCATATATCGCTAACTGTGTATATAAATCAATGATAAATTAACGTTGAATTACCTTACCTGTGGTGTATAGTCGTCCTTTTGCCTCAAAAGCGGTTTTTTGAGCGATTTTGAATGAATTTGAGTTCGCCGTTGACTGTTCTTTATAATAGAAGGACAAGGGAGGAAACCTTTTTTGAAAGGGTTCCAGCGCCGGGGCAATTTTTCCCGCCAAAATTGCATCGCTCCGCTTTCAAACTTTGCAGCATAAAGGTCAAAAGATTCACGATTCTTCTCGTACCTTCCAATCGAAAATCCATCCAAACGGCCCGGAGGTAGCCCTTGAAGAAAAACAAAATCCCACAGTATTCGAGCGACTGCAATGCGTAGCAAGATCCTTACCTGCCAGCCACAAACCGTGAGGTATTTTGAATAGGTCATTGTCTAACGTCGTCCAATCAGAAAGAAGCAATTAGCGGGA
>JAHPZR010038637.1:0-10000 GCA_019787425.1 Platygyra sinensis | reverse complement strand
GTTCGATTTCCTTCCATATTAAATAAGAGAAAAGAAAAGTTGAAATTCTTGGGCTGACTATGTTTCTCTTCGACGGAAACAATCGGAGGACAAATATCGACTCGGGCGGGGGTTATTGCGTGATAACTGTCCAGAGATTTGTACCACGTGACGTAAAATAGCCAATAAAATCACTCAAAAATTAATGGGTGGGTTATAATAGATTATAGTCGACACGGGACTGCGTCCTCGTGAACGATCACGCGATATGAACAACTCGAGCTCATTATCTAATTGTTAAATACAATAGGTTGCATTTGGCAATATCATGTGGAAATTAGGAGAGGAACAATCAAAAATACACCGGGAAACTTAGCTGCATTTCAAACCCCTAACTTATTTCCTTTTAAGCATTCGATTCATATCATTTTGTATTGGTTTAGAAACCAGGCAAACTGAATGATAGTTACCTTCAGACCCTCGAGAGCTCTTTTTAGTTTAATCTCATCATGTCTTGGGGAGTTTTTGCCGTCTGAGAACAATACCAAAGCACTCACTTCTCCAGACCTGTCCCCATTCCCCTCGGTAAACATTTTGTTATTTGCCTCCTCCAGTGCATTGTCCAGGTGGGTGCCACTTTTCAGGTCGGTAATTGTGTTGTTTATGAAATCAGTAACGGCATTTACGGACCAAAAGTTAGAGTCATTAAATGAGTTGTGAACTTTGGCCGGCTTGTAGAATGTTTCCAGAGACACATGCGTTTTATCCCTTGAGATGTCAAATTTCTGAACAAGATGAGCCAGTACTTCCTTCAGGTCGGGCAGGACGTCCTCCTCACGTCCGAGACTCTTTGTTGTATCTACCACCAGACCAAGATCGGCCTTACAAATGGAATCTGCAAAGAAAAATCAACATTGTTTTGAGACTTAAGCTTCCCGCTGATAAAAGATTTGTAGTTCCGTGACGTAGCTTAAGATAAATGAGCCACATTAACATTCAGCCTAAAGTGCAGTGTTTATGACAGAAATGTTTTATTGGCTTTATGGAATCACAGGGAGCACGTAATCTTGTTGAGTAGGGAGAGAGTAAATAAAGAAACGAAAAAAATGAATAGTTTACTTTTGTCTTATGTTGTCATCTCTTAGCTTACGCTTTTTTTAACTGGGAAAACCGCTGCTAAACTCGTACCTAGGCTTTTCCGCGCTCAGCAATTGTCTTTTGTTTGGAAATTTTTTTTTTCCTGAGCGCGGAGAGGCCTAGGGACGAGTTAAGCGCTACAATGTTACGCAGGATTTGTAAGGGGCGGTTTTCCCAGTAAACGGTAAATTTGATTAAAAGTATAAAACAAACAGCGGTGATAAACACATTAAAAAGTTGCATTTTATAACATTGACGCTTCGTATGCTAGTCAACATACATTTTCAAAAGTATAACCGTTACAAATTTTAGCTTTATACTGTAACAACGGGGGTCTGGAACCTAGATAGAAAACATCTGCAATAGAAATTTAAGACGTTTCAAACGGACACTGTCTGTAAAGAGGCACAATAGAAAGGCTTTCTTAATAAAGTAAAAGCTTTTCACTGCTGACATTGACATTCAATGCTGGCTGTAACTATTGAATAAACAAGGTCCTCTTAAGGCCGATTTACACGGTACGACTTTGTCGCATGCGACAAAGTTACGACAGGCCTACGACATGAATTGTTTCGTGTAAATCAAACCTACAACTCGCTTACGACTGTTGTATACGTCAAAATAATTGTCGTAGGATTTTAAAAACGCTGCAACAATCGTAGCCGAAATTTATAAAACATACGTATTTTGTGACAAATTTCTACTGAGTAGGGGACGAAGGAGAAGTTTTCTTGCGTCAAAATGGCGGACGAAGTTGTTCTTGAGTGGTTCACATGAAGTCGTTTTTCGAGAAGTGCGGAACGGATTAAAGCGAAAAACATCTCGTTAGGACGTTTTTTCAAAGCGCAGGGCAGCTAAAATATTTGTTTACGTTTGCTAGAACTTTTTCGCTCCGTAAATCCCGGTGCAAACTTTTGCATATTTAATTTTGTTAGTGAAAATGTCGTACGCGTGTAAATGCGATAGCTTCGCAGCTCCCATAAGCTCCAAATTTCATTGGCGAGGATAGAGTCGCAGCCCTTCTGTTTTAGGGCTAGGGTCCATTGTTTCTGTTGTTTGTTCTTTTGTTAAACCTCAAGGGTGGTCTCCAATCAGGTGAGACCTTGTAAGAGCTGTGAGGTGACCCTGTAAATGGTCCCAAGTCATATCGTAGGCCTGTCGTAAGCTTGTCGCATGCGTCAAAGTCGTACCGTGTAAATCGGCCCTTAACGTTACAGTGGTAGTCAGTCTTGCCGGACGCCAGAATGTCAAAATGGTCCCATTTGATGTGGATATACAGTATGGGAAACGCGTAACACCCGTGAAATAGGAAATTATCACTTTTTTTAAATATGTTTGGGTGCCGGAAGTAGGCAATACTGCCGATACACCAAATCCCCCTGATAATTTCCTATTTCAAGAGTGCTACGCGGTTCCCATACTATATATCTACATCATTTGAACATTTACTGAAACTCACTACCTAAATTACCCTGACCTGCTCCCGTACTGGCCTCGTAGCTCAGTCGGTAGAGCATCGGAAGATCTAATAGATAGATAGATAGTTAGATAGATAGATAGATAGATAGATAGATAGATAGATAGATAGATAGATAGATAGATAGATAGATAGATAGATAGATAGATAGATAGATAGATAGAAACTTTATTAAAGTGTCAAAAGCCATCTAGCTAGGGAAGCTAGCTAGATGGCTTCTCTAGCTAGCTAGCTAGGGAAGCTCTGAGGTCGTGAGTTCAAACCCCACCGAGGTCAAATTTTCTTTGGCCCGTGGAGAGTCCCAAATTTCCTTTAAAGGGGTAACAACCCAGGGGGATTTGGTGTATCGGCAGTATTGCCTACTTCCGACACCCAAACATATTTAAAAAGAGTGACAATTTCCTATTTCACGGTTGTTTCGCGGTCCCCATACTGTTTATCTGCATAACAGTTACCTTGTCAATCACCACCTCTGATATTTTACCTAATCGACGAAAACATTTATTAACCTATTCTTACCCGCGACCGTCGGCGACAGTATGCCCAGAACACAGGCTAAGATGCACAGAATTTTCATCATGTTTTCTCTGCAAACCTATGATAAAAAATAAAGAAAATAAGACAAAAATAATCAGTTGTAATCGCACGTGTGGAGCGATGAATGAGCAGCATGAGAGTAATACATTAGTGCACTTTTAATTTTGTTAATGTTTTATATGTATCTCATACAATGAACCAAATAATGAATATTTGCTTAACTTTGTCACAAGACTCATACCCTACAAATGATTACTCATAAGGCACAAAAGCGTGGGGTTCAGCACAACCCTTTGGCTTGGGTTTCTTCGCAGCACTGATTGTTAACTTAAGATAATTTATAGACAATGTGAACATTTATGAGATCTAAGTCAGTCTGAAACGAACCGGCACAGCGACACTCCCTTTCTTGTTAATTCTCTGATATCAGTCACACATTATCTAACAGCAGCAAAAGTCGTAAAAAAAGATATGTTTGAAACATGTTGAGTGAAAGTTTTCCAAATTTAGTTTTTATTGATTTCTGAAGTGACTGACTGACAAGGCCAAAGAGCAAAATCGCTCCACTGAGGAGCGATGTCAAATTAAGAGAATAGATGGGGTGGTCAATAAATCGTTAAGTGATCGGTTCAGTATGCTCATAAAAGCTTGTTTGATCGAGTGACACTGCGGATACTCTAACAGTACTTTTCTCAGTTCTTTTCTCTAGCTCTTCTTCCTCTCTAGAGAAAAGAACTGAGAAAAGTACTTTTAGAGTATCTGCAGTGGGGATGCGAGCGATGAAGAAAGATTACACCTTCCAGAAAGTGATAGAAACCCAAGAAGATCTCGAGGATACAGATGAATTTGATTGGTTAGAATCGACAGAACTAGTCATTGATAAGCGGAAATTCTTGCTTAATCGATTTTTTGTGAAGCAACCCATTCCACAAGATAAAGACTAGACCTACTGTGTTTTGTTCTCAATAAAAATGTATTTCAAACCAATATCTAGTGTGTTCTTCTGTTGGGGTTTTTTTCTTTTTTAAGGGGACTTAAGTCTTATTTTTCATTGCATCCTAGTTTCCTGATATACTTTATGTTGAGCACTTCGTAGTTGTTGGAGCTTTCGTTATCAATAAATGTATGTTTTATTCATTTTAAATCTCTGTGTATTTGAATGATTTCGCTAATAAAAGTAATAACCAAGAAACGTGTCATTCATTAGTCGCGTGTTGACAGAATAAATAAAAGAACCAAGTTGTGCAAAAATATTTATCGTCGCGTGTTTAAATTAAGCGCTCCGAACTTCTATTGTTGTAATTTCAATGGTAGAGCTGTCCCATGGGTTTCTCCGTTAGAGTTTGTATGCAAATCTAGGGTTGAAAGAAGAGTCGAGATCAGTGCGTGACTTTCGCGGAGCGGAAAACTCGACCAGTTAGCTAAGCTCAATATAGGTCAATATATTCTCTCTCTCTCGTCAGCAAAGCTGAGAGTTCAGGCTCTTACATTTCGCGTGAATTTAAAATGACGCCCCATTCCTTCTCTACTTTCGAAAAAAAAATAATAAAGAAAACTACCGAAAATTGTGTAGTTGAGAAGTCTTACGCCTATGCTGAACTATAGTTCCACAAGCGTGGTGTTCGACGCAATTTTAGTCTTCTTTCTATCGGTGTTAACTTATAGCGATAAAAACACTGTAAAATTTTGTAAGGTTTATATCTTTTAAATACAAGCGTGGTGAACTCC
Organism: Platygyra sinensis; assembly: GCA_019787425.1. Classification (NCBI taxonomy): domain Eukaryota; kingdom Metazoa; phylum Cnidaria; class Anthozoa; order Scleractinia; family Merulinidae; genus Platygyra; species Platygyra sinensis. The sequence continues at coordinate 5,142 of JAHPZR010038637.1, read as the reverse complement.
CTTTCTGGTATGAGATGGCCGGACACTATCTGTCAGCAACAGAAGTTTGAAAAAAGGTCTGAGTGTTGGAAGAATGTTGGTTGCGACCCGTTCATCATTGTCACTAAACTAGCAAGAGAAATTTCTATCACTCGGGAGCAATCTTAATTTAGGAAGCAAATAGCCTTGATTGGCAACATCCTTTCAGATCAGAATAGCTGTAGACAGGGAAAGAAATAAATCATCGATGATAACTAAATAAGTCAACCATAATGCGCAACCAAGAAGAAAGCATTGGCTGTATTGGTTTTACCAACAACTGAACCAACCGGTTACAAATTAAACTGACTCACACAAGCAATTAAGGACGTTCGCGCTAATTGTTTCTGCGCATCCTTACTGCGCACGCAAATTCACATGCCACGTCATGCATCGAGCGCTCGCGCTAAGTACTAAAATGAACAATGATAGGGCAGATGGCCATTCCTATAGCTTTGATTGGATTTAACGATCTTGGACGTTCGGTGACCCCTACTTTTCTTTTCAGAGACAGATTGTATTTACAATTATCTCCACTTTGTCCAAAAACGAACAAAAAATCAATGTAGGAAGTTAAAAAAATTCAAGATTTCTGTCCACGGGAAGTGGAATCCTGCTATCTTGCGGCTGCAAGGCGCGTGAAACTATGGTCGCTAAATGCGAACTTGTTCTTTGAGGAACCTCACCAGTTGACTAAATTCGCTTAATAGGTCCATTCAAACCATATTTGGCAGAGAACGCTTCCCTTCAAAGCACTAATTGCAAGATTTTGGGACTTGCAGCCACTTTGGTCTTCTTCACTAACAAAGCCCGATTTACTCAGATTTAGGCGTTTTTCCGGGCATGTTCTCTCCGAAACGAAGTCGGTGACCCCCCAATTTTTTTACATTTCTGACATCACTAACTCATCATCTTTCAATGGTAAAATTTTCAGAAAAAAATCAATGTTAGAAAATTTTCGCGCGAACGTCCTTAAATAAGAGGAATACGAAACTCCCTCTGTCAGTAAGAGAAACAGAAAACTCGGCTACTTAACATCACAAGCGTCGCTCAGAAGTTTGAAATTCAGTTTTAGCATGGCTGCCCTTCCTAAAACACAGAACAGGCTGCTAACTGGTATTAAAACATAGCGATCTTCCAGAGCCAGCTCCTTTATCTTATGGCCAGGGAACATCAAAAGGCTGTTTATGCCTGACTTTTTCTAACAGATGTGAAAGTGGAGAAGTCCATACCTTTCTGACTTCACTCCAATTCAATGAAAGATAAGAACTTGTAACACTGCAATAAACACAAAGGCACATCATCACTTGAGTAAAGAGAAAAACGACATCGTAAAGTGTTCTGTTCACTCACCTTGTTCCGCATCTCTTGAACGAATGACTAGCTTGACTGGAATACAGATATTATGTACAGCTTGTGAAATCGTGCCATGCAATGATTGGTCCTCCATTTGGCTGGCGCAACTTTTCCAAAAACGTGACCCACCATGATTGCGAATTCGTTTTGTAATAAATAAGCGCTGGAGTGGTTTCCTGGAGACCTCTTCATTGATTGAAAAGTCTTACAATCATATTACCGGAATAAATGAAGTTGACAACGATCTGGAAGTAGGTGTTTGACTTTTTCTAACCGACAGCCTAGTGTAAATGCATATCGAAAGAATTTTATACCTCAAAAAAGAATAGTGCCCCTGCGTTTTATGGATTTTGATTATGCCTTAACTGCCAGAAGCAAAATAGAAACGAATTACCATAGAAATTGTTTAACTGTAAGTTTTCGTGATTTTCTCCTGATCTAGAAAATTGTGATGCAGATTTTATTCGCTGACTCTCACTTTCCAAGGTAACCGTGAGGCGCAGTTTGCGTGTCACCAGCCATTTTCAAGTCATGGCAAATAGCTTGTCTTTTAAGGAATAAAAACAAAATCAGAAATTATCCGTTCATGACAAAATCTGACTTATTTCAAGGTTTGCACGGAATGAGTAAATATTATGACTTGCCTTGTATAAAACAGAGGAAAATAACAAAGTATAAGCAATATATTGCGAGTATTTTCAGAAGCAACACAAGTGTGCTTAAATTTTCAGAAAGATATTTCATTATATGGTGAAAAGAATCTTTGTGCTTTTCAATTTGTTACATGGCAGCAAAAAGCCTAATGGAGTAAACAGTTGCCATGGAGTCAAACTTAAGAACTCTTTTTCATGATTTATTTGAATCAATTTTAATTGCTGTTTCCTGTAAAAGTAAGTGTGCTTAAATTCGTGGCATAAAATGGATCAGCAACTCTTGTTTGTCATTATATTTCTGTTCCACAAGAACTGGCCGACCGATTTATTTCAGTTGTTTCACGCAAAAAAAAAAAGAAAAAGAAAATGGATGTTCGACATCTCAAATCACTTGAGCGGAAGGAAGAACTCACCGGTTGCCACTTAACAGTTACATGTTGGGTTCTCTTTCAACGATAACAAACTTGCTGTTAAAAACATGATTGAAGCACAGGAATATCCCCACAAAATGTAATTTAAAATGTAGAATAACTTTTGAGAGAAGAAAACATTATTTGAGCAATCACGTCCGGTCTCAGAGCTAAAAAATAATTTGGACCACTACTGCGACATTCAGGCAGGTTATACTTGAAGGTTAACAAGGTTTTTAATCAACACAAGAAGACCCACATAAAGAAAGATTTAAAAGAGCGTTCAGGCTGAAATATTAGACGGGTGCAGATGAAACTACAAAACAGTTAAGTAGTACTTTACCAATCACTCAACTCGATTTATCAAGAACGCGCGCTGAACGCAAGAAAGAATAAAGAAACTTACGTAATTAAACACTTCTTAGTGGTTTCTCACCTGACCACTTGTGCTTGAGTATGTCAGTTTTAACTTATTGCTTCAGCCTGATTTCTTGGATATCTGAAAAAAATCACCATCTTACGCCGACATGAAAACTTGGTCAAATGCGTTTACTTAACTGTTGATTATGTCTCACGGCTAGCCCGACGGAAAGAGTTATTTTGGGCGGCTGTTGTTTTAGAGTTGTATTATGCAGCACGATATAATATCCTAGCACACCGAATCTTTAAAAATGAACAAAATGATAAAAGTTGCGAAAAATTCAACCTCTTCTGGTGTGAAGATCATTCACACCTCTATTTTGAATAAACCTTTTGTCTGGTGGCATTGAATACAACAGAAACATGTGAATATATAATATAATCTTTTTCAACCCTCCTTAGACTAAGTTCAAAACGGTTAAATGAGCATTTGTGTAATTATGACCAGTGATGATCCGATGCCAAAACCGTTAGTTGTCAACTGCATTTACTCACTTCTCCTTGTTATCAAGAGGATCGTCAATTTATCGTTGTCTAGTGGCTATTTTTCTAACGAATGGAAATGTGCTATCGTTATTAACCCTTACTTAACTATCGACCTGTCAGCGGTAATCTTCAGCTTGTAAGTAAACTTACGGAAAGGGCTGTATATGAACAAGTCCATTTTCACATTGAAACGAACAATATGTGTCCTCTACTCCAATCTGCGTACAGAAAACAACACAGTACAGAAACTGCTCTTATAAAAATATATACTACTGAAAATGAACTCACAGCATGTTAGTCTACTAGTTATGTTGGATTTGAGCGCAGCCTTTGATACTGTTAATCACAAGATTTTGCTTGAAAGGCTGCAGCACGACATTGGCATTTCCGGAGTACCCCTAGCCTGCAATGGTTTAATTCATACTTGTCTAATAGAAATGAAAGGATTACAGTTCAGGGAATGTTATCTCGGCTTTTTCATCTCGATTGTGGCGTTTCCTAAAGTTCCTGCCTGGGTCCAATGCTCTACGTCATCTATGCATCAAAGTTGTGTGACAAAAGGTAAAATAAAATAAAATAAAATAAAAATAAAGTTGTTCAATATCATTGAGCGACATCCTCCTGACGCACACTGCTACGTTGACGATTCTCAGTTATATCTAAGCTTTAGACCAGCTGATGGATTGTCATCTTAGACTGATGCAATTCAAGCAATGGAAAGATGTATAGAGGACATATACTGCACTGGATGGTTAGCGATCGTCTATTACTGAATGATGAGAAGACAGATATTCTGCTAATTGACACTAGTCAACAACTGGCCAAAGTCGATCCGCTCCCTTTAAAATTTGAAACAATGGATATAGAAGCCGTGAATTGCATAGGAAATCTTGGTGCTTCACTGGCTACGTGTCGTAAAGCGAATTCAATTCAAGATCCTGCTTCTCACTTTCAAGGCTATTCACAGTCTCTCTGCTCCCTACATCAGTGAACTTATAACTGTCAAATCCAAATCTACTTACGCCTCCCACAGCATTTCTCGTTCTATATAATTATTAGTGCTCACGTATCGACCATGCTATAATTTTTGCTTTTAATTTCGTTGCCGAACATTCTACCCATTCAGTGTTAGTGTGTCAGGACTTAAACGATAGAAACAGAAATTATCCAGTTATGAATGCATATTACCAAACAGATAAAAGGACTCACAAAAATCGTAAATATTACAGTCAAAACTCGCAGAACCGTGCACGCCTAAAATAGGTCGGCAATGTTTCTTGTATAACAACTGAACAGAGATGAGATCTTCAACCACAGAAAAGAGATACATTCATTCCATCGCTGTTGGAACTACTTCACCTTGTGAAATTATTTGCCATTCATGGTTGAGAAGCAGGACGGACGTCTGGCCAAAAATTGTATCAACCTGCCTTGTCGAAAACACAAACAAACAAGCATCTAGCTCGAATGCATTGCGCGGATGTAATTATTTCTATTAATCGCTACTTCAATTCTACGATTTTATTGTTAGTGGCTCGGGCTCGACTATTGTCAGTAGGTCTTGACTTGGATTCGTCTTCTCGATTACCTAGTTGAAAGAGATTCTGGTTCTGCTAAAAAATAGCCTCATCTTCTTCTTTAGGCTTTACAACGGAATGCTTTTGCCATCATCACTTTATTTACACTTCTTTTACTTTGAGTATACCTTTTGTCTTCTGACACTGAATACAAAAGAAAATGGTGATGCCTCGATTGCTTGAGGCTGATGGAAAAAATGAGAACGTTTCTTTACATAGGTA
>JAHPZR010038633.1:17500-19922 GCA_019787425.1 Platygyra sinensis | reverse complement strand
TACGAATTTTTCTCGAGCTTCAAAGTTGGCCAATTCGTGTCAAAATGTGCGACATTCAGCGCGCGGTCAAAATATGCAAATTGGTACGGTTGACGTCATAAGGTGTGTAAAACCTTCAAGTCATCATAGCATCTGAGAGGAATAAGCGAAGGAGTGAAAAGTTTTTCGTTTCCGGAGGGCCTGTTTTAGCGAGCTGCGAAACACCACTTACACGGAAGGCACTGTCTTGCTTATATTTTCGAAAGACGAAGTCAGAAGAGTACATTGTTAGCGATTTGTTCGGATACACCGGCCCAACTGAAAAGCGACGAATGCGTCCGTCAGGGGCACCCAACGAGAATATAGTTCAAAACCACTAAAACATAGCATTGTTGAAAGTATTTTGGTATTTAAACGGTAGATATAGGCATATTTTTATCCCCTAAAAATTTTCATCTGTTCGGATTTCCTAGCTGAAAGTCTAGTGATCCGAAAATTATAGGGATCAAAACTTACCTTTTCGAAAATTTCAGCCAGAAAAAAGGCTCCCGAAAATTATAGGTGACCTTTTTAGGGTAAAAATCCGTTAAAAATAGGCAATTATACCATATTTTAGATGTTCGAAAATCTTAGGAGAAGCAGGCAAGCAAGAAATTTTACAAAAAATGTTCCGAAAATTCTAGATCTCAAATCGTCTTCCGAACAGATATATTTCCGAAAATTGTCGTTGGGACTGCCCCTGGTCCGTGTTGTTCCCTCCATTTCGAACAAAGTTTCCATCGACGGCTTTTAAACAGTAGAGATCCCCTGCGACGGAGATGTCTAATAAAGATTTAGTGGCGGTACTATCGAGTCTTCACACGAACAGGGAGCAAACTGAAAGGGAGCGAAGATTTCAATTGAAATAACATTGGCCTCGCATCATTAATTGTGATTTGCAGACAGGCATGATTTCAGCTGATGATTTCTTACAGACTTGTTATCAGGACATGTTAGCACGATAATCCTAATGCAAGAATGCGATAGCAAATATAGGGAAATTTGTTTCAACAGAGCTTTTATAATAACTCAGAGCCGAAAAAGTTGCCTCGGGTTGCTTCAAGGCGTCTTGTTTACTCGTGATAATGTTGATAAAGGTAGGATCTACGGAGGGAGGGAGTGAGAAAGCGAAAAAAACAGCCCTCCCTGGTAGGATCAGGAAAATAGTACACTGCATTCGAATCGTGTTTGGTTTGCCTTAAAACCGATAAACTAAATTTATCACTGAAGACGATAAAAGCCATTCGAGCCAAGCCGTTCAGTTAGCGCGATGTCTGTTGTGTGACAGTTTCGCGATACAAATCGGGAGTCACGTTGCAGAACCAGACACATTCGAATATACTGAGGACATTGTATCGACGAACAGTAAACAAGATGACTTGAAGCAATCCGCGGTATAACACGGAATTCTTTTACTTTTCGGTCTGAGTTTTTGAGACACCAAACGAGCGGGCGAGTATTTATCATGAACGAGCGTGTGAACGAAAGTATCTCCCGGAGTATTTTCAACGCAACAACTAGAACTGGTAATGGTTTAATAAAACAACGAGAACTGGCAATGGATTTAATAAAATAATGAGAACTGGCAATGCCGGGATTTAATTAAGTAATTATGTATATTCTCCCCTCTAAGAAGAAAAGGGAAATACTGTTTGAAGCAACTAGAACATGCGTTTGGTTGAAACTTGATGTTTGCAGCATGTGTGTGAGATTTGCAACACAACCGTGATCTAAGTGGTTTAATAAATCATCACAGAAATCAGGTTAAATGTTTTGCCAAAGCGAACAGCGCGTTCATCTTTTTCTTACATTGAAGGCATGATTGATTTATGGTTTACCAATTTAAGACCCTTTCCTTGTTCCTAAGGTCGCAAAGAGTATACCATCTTAGTCGTCCACGTCTTCTACCATCACATCCACTTCTTCCACGACCCGACTCGATAGCGCTCTGAACGATCGAATTTAAGGAGCCTCGAAAGGGTTTTTAGCTGCACGCGCGCGCGCAATCTACACACACCATAACTAAGATGTACGCGTCAGCTGAATCAGTATTAAAATCACCACACCGGAAGTTAATGCTGCGTAAAATCGCGCGAACCGGAAATAAAAGCTGCGGAAAACATTTGTTTTTAGCTCGAAAGTTCGCTCGGTGACCTATCTTGATTTTTTGCATACACGCACCATTCGCGATGGCACTTCAAATATAAAAGTTTCGGGGAAAATTATCTAGTGTAATTTTCTGTAAGCCATAAAACGCGTTTTCTTTAAATATATTTAATTCTACTAGATAGAATTTTGCCATACTGTCTGAAAAGTTAAAGAATTTAGGGAACTTTCCAACAAAGAGATAAAAATGGTAGGTCACCGAATTAGTTTCGCAGATAATTTACAAAAACTGAAATTT
>JAHPZR010038633.1:7500-12500 GCA_019787425.1 Platygyra sinensis | reverse complement strand
CAACCGATCGGCCGTGTAAAATTTGATTTGAACAGATTTCGCATTCGCAGTCTGTAGCATATAGTTGGCGTTTAATTTTATTGCACATCTTTCTCAAAAAACAGCATGTGATTTTGAGAATTTTATTGTAGTAATTAAATGCAAAAATTATTGTGAAAAACGTTTACTGTGTATTTTGTTGCATAACATTTTGTTGTCTTCGCTTGAGCTCCCTCGGCAAGGTCGTCTAGCTCACTAACTTGATCGAGGCATGCAAAGCGCTGTTGTTCTTCTTTGTTTTGCTTTCTTTCCACGGGTCTGAGGGAAATAGATGGTCAATCCCCAAATCAAACTTGGAAAAATTTTCTTCATTTGAATTCCTTAATATTTGTACTTGAGAGTTGAACTACCCGCTTTGAAATGGTTTCAAATTGTGCCGGGGAAACACAGAAAGCGTGACGTGACAACCGTGTTTGCATACTCTCATCTAAACACGCCTATCGACCAATGGGAATGCGCGTACTGTCTTATATATTTTATAAAATTTTATATGATTAAGGTACGTAAACGGGGATGGCTTTAAGGTCATTCCCCAGTATTGCATTGCGCATCTCTACTGCGCATAATTTTACGCGTGATTAGCGCGCGCGCATAAGAAAATGGCGGCTTTTTCTTTACGGCTAGACCTCGCCAAAGAAGTAAATCGTCATTTTCTCGAAAACGACTACGGTGACCTATCATTTTTTTCTGTTGTTTTGAATTGAGTAGTAAATTTCTCTATGTAAAATAAATATGGGCCAATTCTCCGTGTTGAGCAAAAAGCAATCGTCAGAAACGTGAATTTAGCAAGCAATCGTGACTGTAATCATGGTGCTATTATAAGGATTTATATGGAATAAACAAGGTGCTTATATAAACAAGATGTTTATATATAGCGCTTTCTTTGTCCGTGAGTGCATGTTCTTGTGTTCGGACAGTTCGGTTCGCTATATATAAACATCTTCGCGATTGTGATAATATTAAACACATACAAGATTTATACAACTTACCGGATATTTTTACTAATGAGAACATTTCATCTACTACTGTAATCAACAAAGAATTTTTCGCCCAAACCGTGCGTGATAACACAAACATAATAGATCGCGATGATAACTGGAATCTATTACTATATAAAGAAGCTTACCATATCAAGCGTTTAACACCATTTCTGAACAATGGCTTAAAAGCCAGTAGGGAACTCCGCCTATTCTCTTGACAGTTTCGTTTCTTTGTTTTTCATTTTCACGTGATTATACTGTTGTACAATCTCGCAGTATTTAAAATTCTGCTACCTGTATCCCGCCTTAGTCCGAAGATGATATAGATTTATATCGAAATATTACAAGCACATAACACCGTTTCCTTGCATTTGTTGTCTATCAAGTTTAGTCACAATGCAATTACTCGGTATAGCATTTATTCTTTATCTGTATCAAAACAAGGTCAACTCTAGCCTCGCTGCCATTCAGAGGCCAGGTCACTAAGCCGACAACTGTAAAATGGTCTATTGTATGTCTGCCAGTTTCAATCCGTAAACGATGATTTCCGAGGCGAAATTTATTTGCCGCTTTTTATGCGAGGGATTCTATATTGTATTCAAATTAATTTTTAAAAAAAATCAACTTTATGACAATCAGTTTTGAACATTGAGTAAAAAAATCAGCTTCTTGTTATGTTTTATCAAGTTGAATTGATGTTGAAACATTTCTTTGTTGACAGTTAATAGAACTTAAGAAATAAATGAAAGGGAGTTATTTTCAGTTATATTTAATATATTTAGAGGTCGGTAACTTTTAGTATAATGCATTTGTTGTTTTCGTCATCTAGGTCTTTTGATATATTTGTAGATGTTTCAGCACTTACCATTCCGCGTGCTATTTGCCACGCAAAACAAAGAAGGTCCTTTGCAACAAAGTCTTCCTCTTGTTTCACATCATCACGGTCAGTATTTTGTGGGACTTGAGGTAACTTCTTACTTCCGTCTTTAGATTCTTCTTTGAGTTCCTCTGCCGCGTTTCTCTGGGTAACAGTCTCATCACGGTCAGTATTTTGTGAGACTTGAGGTAACTTCTTACTTCCCTCTTCCGATTCTTGTTTGAGTTCCTCTGCCGCGTTTCTCTGGGTAACAGTCTCATTGTTGAGCTTCGAACATGTGGAGTGTGGCCATTTGTTGTCGATATCATCCAAGGCTATATTTTCGAAGTTTATTAATTGTTTACTTTCATCCTCATCTCCCACAAACAGTGCTTTTGAGTCATCATTGATGCTGAAGTGCAAATCAATTGCATCCAGATTTAAGCGATTGTCTTCGTTGAAGTAATTCTTTTGATAGCTTTTCTAAGGGAGAAAAATAGAGTAAAGAAACAGAGCGATACTGCTGCATTTCATGAGAAATTACATGTGCTTAGTAAGGTCAAGTGAAAGCAGTAATGATAGAAAGAGGTGACTAAATTCTTCGTGCAATGCGGTCTTTTTGTGTCTGCCGGCGTAAGCTGTAGATTTTCCGTTTGATGGTGCACTGTTTCAGCTCCCTGGGCCCTGAACAAAACTCTGCCTGAATTCCTATCCATGGAAGTAATAGTGGTCTTGGAAGTAGCCGCTTGTTATATCGAAAGGCGTTAGTTAGAAATGCTATATGCGGAGATCTTTTTTACAGTAAGACATAATCAAACTAAATAGCTTCAGAACATGATGGGTAATAGTAAACACATTAAACAATGATCTAAGATAAATCACCAAGATCACTCAAACAAGAATCGGAAGAGGGAAGTAAGAAGTTACCTCAAGTCTCACAAAATACTGACCGTGATGAGACTGTTACCCAGAGAAACGCGGCAGAGGAACTCAAAGAAGAATCTAAAGACGGAAGTAAGAAGTTACCTCAAGTCCCACAAAATACTGACCGTGATGATGTGAAACAAGAGGAAGACTTTGTTGCAAAGGACCTTCTTTGTTTTGCGTGGCAAATAGCACGCGGAATGGTAAGTGCTGAAACATCTACAAATATATCAAAAGACCTAGATGACGAAAACAACAAATGCATTATACTAAAAGTTACCGACCTCTAAATATATTAAATATAACTGAAAATAACTCCCTTTCATTTATTTCTTAAGTTCTATTAACTGTCAACAAAGAAATGTTTCAACATCAATTCAACTTGATAAAACATAACAAGAAGCTGATTTTTTTACTCAATGTTCAAAACTGATTGTCATAAAGTTGATTTTTTTTAAAAATTAATTTGAATACAATATAGAATCCCTCGCATAAAAAGCGGCAAATAAATTTCGCCTCGGAAATCATCGTTTACGGATTGAAACTGGCAGACATACAATAGACCATTTTACAGTTGTCGGCTTAGTGACCTGGCCTCTGAATGGCAGCGAGGCTAGAGTTGACCTTGTTTTGATACAGATAAAGAATAAATGCTATACCGAGTAATTGCATTGTGACTAAACTTGATAGACAACAAATGCAAGGAAACGGTGTTATGTGCTTGTAATATTTCGATATAAATCTATATCATCTTCGGACTAAGGCGGGATACAGGTAGCAGAATTTTAAATACTGCGAGATTGTACAACAGTATAATCACGTGAAAATGAAAAACAAAGAAACGAAACTGTCAAGAGAATAGGCGGAGTTCCCTACTGGCTTTTAAGCCATTGTTCAGAAATGGTGTTAAACGCTTGATATGGTAAGCTTCTTTATATAGTAATAGATTCCAGTTATCATCGCGATCTATTATGTTTGTGTTATCACGCACGGTTTGGGCGAAAAATTCTTTGTTGATTACAGTAGTAGATGAAATGTTCTCATTAGTAAAAATATCCGGTAAGTTGTATAAATCTTGTATGTGTTTAATATTATCACAATCGCGAAGATGTTTATATATAGCGAACCGAACTGTCCGAACACAAGAACATGCACTCACGGACAAAGAAAGCGCTATATATAAACATCTTGTTTATATAAGCACCTTGTTTATTCCATATAAATCCTTATAATAGCACCATGATTACAGTCACGATTGCTTGCTAAATTCACGTTTCTGACGATTGCTTTTTGCTCAACACGGAGAATTGGCCCATATTTATTTTACATAGAGAAATTTACTACTCAATTCAAAACAACAGAAAAAAATGATAGGTCACCGTAGTCGTTTTCGAGAAAATGACGATTTACTTCTTTGGCGAGGTCTAGCCGTAAAGAAAAAGCCGCCATTTTCTTATGCGCGCGCGCTAATCACGCGTAAAATTATGCGCAGTAGAGATGCGCAATGCAATACTGGGGAATGACCTTAAAGCCATCCCCGTTTACGTACCTTAATCATATAAAATTTTATAAAATATATAAGACAGTACGCGCATTCCCATTGGTCGATAGGCGTGTTTAGATGAGAGTATGCAAACACGGTTGTCACGTCACGCTTTCTGTGTTTCCCCGGCACAATTTGAAACCATTTCAAAGCGGGTAGTTCAACTCTCAAGTACAAATATTAAGGAATTCAAATGAAGAAAATTTTTCCAAGTTTGATTTGGGGATTGACCATCTATTTCCCTCAGACCCGTGGAAAGAAAGCAAAACAAAGAAGAACAACAGCGCTTTGCATGCCTCGATCAAGTTAGTGAGCTAGACGACCTTGCCGAGGGAGCTCAAGCGAAGACAACAAAATGTTATGCAACAAAATACACAGTAAACGTTTTTCACAATAATTTTTGCATTTAATTACTACAATAAAATTCTCAAAATCACATGCTGTTTTTTGAGAAAGATGTGCAATAAAATTAAACGCCAACTATATGCTACAGACTGCGAATGCGAAATCTGTTCAAATCAAATTTTACACGGCCGATCGGTTGCCGTATTTTGGCTGTCAAATGTTAAAAAAATGACCATCAAAACTTGGATGAATGTACCAGACAGCTCACCAGACTGATGGATTTAATTCCCTTCGACTTAACTGCATTAACTCA
>JAHPZR010038633.1:0-2500 GCA_019787425.1 Platygyra sinensis | reverse complement strand
CTATCTAGTAGAATTAAATATATTTAAAGAAAACGCGTTTTATGGCTTACAGAAAATTACACTAGATAATTTTCCCCGAAACTTTTATATTTGAAGTGCCATCGCGAATGGTGCGTGTATGCAAAAAATCAAGATAGGTCACCGAGCGAACTTTCGAGCTAAAAACAAATGTTTTCCGCAGCTTTTATTTCCGGTTCGCGCGATTTTACGCAGCATTAACTTCCGGTGTGGTGATTTTAATACTGATTCAGCTGACGCGTACATCTTAGTTATGGTGTGTGTAGATTGCGCGCGCGCGTGCAGCTAAAAACCCTTTCGAGGCTCCTTAAATTCGATCGTTCAGAGCGCTATCGAGTCGGGTCGTGGAAGAAGTGGATGTGATGGTAGAAGACGTGGACGACTAAGATGGTATACTCTTTGCGACCTTAGGAACAAGGAAAGGGTCTTAAATTGGTAAACCATAAATCAATCATGCCTTCAATGTAAGAAAAAGATGAACGCGCTGTTCGCTTTGGCAAAACATTTAACCTGATTTCTGTGATGATTTATTAAACCACTTAGATCACGGTTGTGTTGCAAATCTCACACACATGCTGCAAACATCAAGTTTCAACCAAACGCATGTTCTAGTTGCTTCAAACAGTATTTCCCTTTTCTTCTTAGAGGGGAGAATATACATAATTACTTAATTAAATCCCGGCATTGCCAGTTCTCATTATTTTATTAAATCCATTGCCAGTTCTCGTTGTTTTATTAAACCATTACCAGTTCTAGTTGTTGCGTTGAAAATACTCCGGGAGATACTTTCGTTCACACGCTCGTTCATGATAAATACTCGCCCGCTCGTTTGGTGTCTCAAAAACTCAGACCGAAAAGTAAAAGAATTCCGTGTTATACCGCGGATTGCTTCAAGTCATCTTGTTTACTGTTCGTCGATACAATGTCCTCAGTATATTCGAATGTGTCTGGTTCTGCAACGTGACTCCCGATTTGTATCGCGAAACTGTCACACAACAGACATCGCGCTAACTGAACGGCTTGGCTCGAATGGCTTTTATCGTCTTCAGTGATAAATTTAGTTTATCGGTTTTAAGGCAAACCAAACACGATTCGAATGCAGTGTACTATTTTCCTGATCCTACCAGGGAGGGCTGTTTTTTTCGCTTTCTCACTCCCTCCCTCCGTAGATCCTACCTTTATCAACATTATCACGAGTAAACAAGACGCCTTGAAGCAACCCGAGGCAACTTTTTCGGCTCTGAGTTATTATAAAAGCTCTGTTGAAACAAATTTCCCTATATTTGCTATCGCATTCTTGCATAAGGATTATCGTGCTAACATGTCCTGATAACAAGTCTGTAAGAAATCATCAGCTGAAATCATGCCTGTCTGCAAATCACAATTAATGATGCGAGGCCAATGTTATTTCAATTGAAATCTTCGCTCCCTTTCAGTTTGCTCCCTGTTCGTGTGAAGACTCGATAGTACCGCCACTAAATCTTTATTAGACATCTCCGTCGCAGGGGATCTCTACTGTTTAAAAGCCGTCGATGGAAACTTTGTTCGAAATGGAGGGAACAACACGGACCAGGGGCAGTCCCAACGACAATTTTCGGAAATATATCTGTTCGGAAGACGATTTGAGATCTAGAATTTTCGGAACATTTTTTGTAAAATTTCTTGCTTGCCTGCTTCTCCTAAGATTTTCGAACATCTAAAATATGGTATAATTGCCTATTTTTAACGGATTTTTACCCTAAAAAGGTCACCTATAATTTTCGGGAGCCTTTTTTCTGGCTGAAATTTTCGAAAAGGTAAGTTTTGATCCCTATAATTTTCGGATCACTAGACTTTCAGCTAGGAAATCCGAACAGATGAAAAATTTTTAGGGGATAAAAATATGCCTATATCTACCGTTTAAATACCAAAATACTTTCAACAATGCTATGTTTTAGTGGTTTTGAACTATATTCTCGTTGGGTGCCCCTGACGGACGCATTCGTCGCTTTTCAGTTGGGCCGGTGTATCCGAACAAATCGCTAACAATGTACTCTTCTGACTTCGTCTTTCGAAAATATAAGCAAGACAGTGCCTTCCGTGTAAGTGGTGTTTCGCAGCTCGCTAAAACAGGCCCTCCGGAAACGAAAAACTTTCACTCCTTCGCTTATTCCTCTCAGATGCTATGATGACTTGAAGGTTTTACACACCTTATGACGTCAACCGTACCAATTTGCATATTTTGACCGCGCGCTGAATGTCGCACATTTTGACACGAATTGGCCAACTTTGAAGCTCGAGAAAAAATTCGTACGCGCTTGTCAGAAGCCCAAACTCGAAAATTACGAATCAGAGGATTATAGACTTCAATATTTTAAAATAAAAAAGTAGGCGAAAATTTCATTTCATAGGCACTTTAATGTAATCTTGATGGTAGGCTTCACTGACTTGGCTTGACTGTAAGCTTACACACACACAAGTAGCCTGTATGTTTAACTAGTAC
>JAHPZR010038632.1:22500-25327 GCA_019787425.1 Platygyra sinensis | reverse complement strand
ATTAAGGAAACAACGGGCGAGTTTAAGGGCCTGTTTACATGGAGGGAGGGTGCCCCGACTACCCCGGCTACCCAGCTAGCCGAGCTACCCTAATAGGGCTAATTCTTATACGTTTCTTTAGAAAAGCATTGAAGCGTTTACATGCTAGATAGGGTAGCCAGCCTACTCGGGCATCCTGTCTAATTGCCCGGGGCACCCGGCTAGGCGGTATAGCCGAGGTGAGATAAGCCGAGAAACCATATGGCAGCGCGAGGTGAATTTTTTCGTAGTTACCATTAGCCAGTGTTATCTGTCAAACAGAATGACAGTCAGTCTGAAGAGATCAATGTAATAGATGAGTCTAAGGCAGAGAACAGGTTCGTGCCCGGGCAGGAAGCTGAAATAACATGAAAAAAGTTTTTTTGGTTGGCCATTTTGTTTGTTGTGCTTAGCGGCCGCTCAAAAGATAGCTCATGCAGCCCATTCACTGTCCTGGTGTCTGTCCCGGTTAGGTGAGCTGCATGTTAAGGCGAGCTATGTGTCAACCCTTCTAACCGGGTAGCCCGGTTAGCCCGGTTATCCGGGGCGCTCTCCCTCCATGTAAACAGGCCCTTAAGTTGTTCAAATATCTACTCGCTGCAGGTTTTTAGTTTCTGTATAGTGATGTTAAAAATTGCCAATTTCTCGGAGAAATCTTCCTTCTTTAATGCTTATCACTTCTAACTTGTTTGCAGGATCTGATAAAAACGGTGATACATCGTCATCGCCTCCCGTATTAACCACACCAGAAACAAATTTACTGATGGGCTATCAAAAAGAAACAGGTCTTTCCTCTCCTCAGTTATCTGGTTTAGTTGTAGGACTTGGCTTCCTTCTAATCATCATTTGTATGGTAACATTCTCACTCCGACAGAAAGCTAGGATAAACAAGCAACGTGCTAGAAACTCACAACCCAGAAGGTAATATGATACCATCTTTACAACGTTTACTGTATTTACCGCTGACGCGGGTTAAATTATCTCTTCCAATATTTAAGTAGTTTCATACCTAACTGTTAAACACAGAGAAAACGCACAAAGATAACATACATATTAAACGTCAACACATGTAGATGATCATCTACTGCAGTTGGTCTGGCATTGATGGCGTACTGAAACGTTAAACGCCACATATGCTATGCTATGCTATGCTATGCTATGCTATGCTATGCTATGCTATACTATGCTATGCTATGCTATGCTATGCTGTGTACTGTCTCCCAGGGCTTCTTCATTTGAGCAAATTTTGAAAAACACCCAATAGCTTTAGAACCATTTTAGTTGCATGACTCTAGTAAACACCTTGGAAGTTTACGTGGAGCATCAAAGACCAATATTGGGCGAGAGCTCTTCTCAGTTGTTCCCCCAACTTTTTCAACGCTGGAGATTTTGCTGGTGTTTCAGCGAAACTCGTGGTAGCCGCAAAAGGCAGTCAGCTATTAAAACAAGTGATCGCTCTTTAATTCAGATCCAAGTCCTCCATTATCCCTCTTTGGCGCTGGGAAGTTCTACCCGAGCAGGTTGTCTTTGAGGAAGAGATTGGTCGTGGGGCATTTGGTAAAGTATTAAAGGGCACGTTCAAAGAATCTCCTGGAATTGAAGTGTTTTACAGACCCAGAACACAGACTGTCGACTTCAAAGAAGGCCGGACAGTAGCAATTAAAGTTTTATCGGGTGAGTGATTCTCAGGTCATTTCTGAGTCAATCTTCAGGAATGTTAGATTACATTTGAACATATTTTCAATCAGCTTTGAAGCTCATAGAAGACCAGTGGAAAAAAGACTGACCGACCGACCGACCGACCGACCACTTTTCTCATTGTTTTTCTCGTTGTTAATTTTAATTTAATTTATAATTCATAATTCATAAATTTAATTTATAAGTAAGAAAACTGGTAATAGGACTAAATCGAGTCTAGTTCGGTCTGTAAGAAAGAATACCACACGATGTCCCTTTACTAAATAATCAGAACCAGTATAATAATAATGGTAATCATAATAATGCATGATAATGATAATGATAGTGACATCGATAATGATAATGATGATAATAGTAAAAATAGTATCAGACTGGCCCACAAGACTGGCACTAGCTATCCACGGGCCAGGTCAATTGTAACAATATAAGTATCAATTAGCAAGTAAACTTGATTTTCAAAGTGCGCAGTATTGTGTATCCTCCATATGTCGACGTTATTTCCGCAATATATGCACTTTAGATAGACCTTGTTTAAAGAATGCCTACTATGCTATTCATTTGCCTTTAGACAATACAGACGAGGAAGCCAGGAGCCAGATTCTTGAGGAAATTGAAATCATGAAAGCGATCGGTTCACACAAGAATATTGTCACTATGCTGGGTTGTTGGGTTCACTCCGATCCCATCTTTCTAATGTTAGAGTATGTTCCCTACGGAGACCTACAACACTGGCTCAGAAACAAGAGAATACAGGTAGATTTTACATTTATTAGAACTTTATGTGAAGGGCACGTCCTCAGACAAAGACGAAACTTTAGTTTCAATGAGTCCTGTACAAAGGATTACTGTGAGTCCCTAACGGAATTCGAATTCATGACCTTGTAGATATAGTCGATCGCGCGGACATTAAGTTCCACACCCTGGGTGACATTTCAGTTTGGGCGGGAAACGTTCGAGTGATCTTGGTGATTTATCTTAGATCATTGTTTAATGTGTTTACTATTACCCATCATGTTCTGAAGCTATTTAGTTTGATTATGTCTTACCGTAAAAAAGATCTCCGCATAGCAGTTCTAACAAACGCCTTTCGATATAACAAGCGGCTACTTCC
>JAHPZR010038632.1:0-2500 GCA_019787425.1 Platygyra sinensis | reverse complement strand
TCACAGTAATCCTTTGTACAGGACTCATTGAAACTAAAGTTTCGTCTTTGTCTGAGGACGTGCCCTTCACATAAAGTTCTAATAAATGTAAAATCTACCTGTATTCTCTTGTTTCTGAGCCAGTGTTGTAGGTCTCCGTAGGGAACATACTCTAACATTAGAAAGATGGGATCGGAGTGAACCCAACAACCCAGCATAGTGACAATATTCTTGTGTGAACCGATCGCTTTCATGATTTCAATTTCCTCAAGAATCTGGCTCCTGGCTTCCTCGTCTGTATTGTCTAAAGGCAAATGAATAGCATAGTAGGCATTCTTTAAACAAGGTCTATCTAAAGTGCATATATTGCGGAAATAACGTCGACATATGGAGGATACACAATACTGCGCACTTTGAAAATCAAGTTTACTTGCTAATTGATACTTATATTGTTACAATTGACCTGGCCCGTGGATAGCTAGTGCCAGTCTTGTGGGCCAGTCTGATACTATTTTTACTATTATCATCATTATCATTATCGATGTCACTATCATTATCATTATCATGCATTATTATGATTACCATTATTATTATACTGGTTCTGATTATTTAGTAAAGGGACATCGTGTGGTATTCTTTCTTACAGACCGAACTAGACTCGATTTAGTCCTATTACCAGTTTTCTTACTTATAAATTAAATTTATGAATTATGAATTATAAATTAAATTAAAATTAACAACGAGAAAAACAATGAGAAAAGTGGTCGGTCGGTCGGTCGGTCGGTCAGTCTTTTTTCCACTGGTCTTCTATGAGCTTCAAAGCTGATTGAAAATATGTTCAAATGTAATCTAACATTCCTGAAGATTGACTCAGAAATGACCTGAGAATCACTCACCCGATAAAACTTTAATTGCTACTGTCCGGCCTTCTTTGAAGTCGACAGTCTGTGTTCTGGGTCTGTAAAACACTTCAATTCCAGGAGATTCTTTGAACGTGCCCTTTAATACTTTACCAAATGCCCCACGACCAATCTCTTCCTCAAAGACAACCTGCTCGGGTAGAACTTCCCAGCGCCAAAGAGGGATAATGGAGGACTTGGATCTGAATTAAAGAGCGATCACTTGTTTTAATAGCTGACTGCCTTTTGCGGCTACCACGAGTTTCGCTGAAACACCAGCAAAATCTCCAGCGTTGAAAAAGTTGGGGGAACAACTGAGAAGAGCTCTCGCCCAATATTGGTCTTTGATGCTCCACGTAAACTTCCAAGGTGTTTACTAGAGTCATGCAACTAAAATGGTTCTAAAGCTATTGGGTGTTTTTCAAAATTTGCTCAAATGAAGAAGCCCTGGGAGACAGTACACAGCATAGCATAGCATAGCATAGCATAGTATAGCATAGCATAGCATAGCATAGCATAGCATAGCATAGCATAGCATATGTGGCGTTTAACGTTTCAGTACGCCATCAATGCCAGACCAACTGCAGTAGATGATCATCTACATGTGTTGACGTTTAATATGTATGTTATCTTTGTGCGTTTTCTCTGTGTTTAACAGTTAGGTATGAAACTACTTAAATATTGGAAGAGATAATTTAACCCGCGTCAGCGGTAAATACAGTAAACGTTGTAAAGATGGTATCATATTACCTTCTGGGTTGTGAGTTTCTAGCACGTTGCTTGTTTATCCTAGCTTTCTGTCGGAGTGAGAATGTTACCATACAAATGATGATTAGAAGGAAGCCAAGTCCTACAACTAAACCAGATAACTGAGGAGAGGAAAGACCTGTTTCTTTTTGATAGCCCATCAGTAAATTTGTTTCTGGTGTGGTTAATACGGGAGGCGATGACGATGTATCACCGTTTTTATCAGATCCTGCAAACAAGTTAGAAGTGATAAGCATTAAAGAAGGAAGATTTCTCCGAGAAATTGGCAATTTTTAACATCACTATACAGAAACTAAAAACCTGCAGCGAGTAGATATTTGAACAACTTAAGGGCCTGTTTACATGGAGGGAGAGCGCCCCGGATAACCGGGCTAACCGGGCTACCCGGTTAGAAGGGTTGACACATAGCTCGCCTTAACATGCAGCTCACCTAACCGGGACAGACACCAGGACAGTGAATGGGCTGCATGAGCTATCTTTTGAGCGGCCGCTAAGCACAACAAACAAAATGGCCAACCAAAAAAACTTTTTTCATGTTATTTCAGCTTCCTGCCCGGGCACGAACCTGTTCTCTGCCTTAGACTCATCTATTACATTGATCTCTTCAGACTGACTGTCATTCTGTTTGACAGATAACACTGGCTAATGGTAACTACGAAAAAATTCACCTCGCGCTGCCATATGGTTTCTCGGCTTATCTCACCTCGGCTATACCGCCTAGCCGGGTGCCCCGGGCAATTAGACAGGATGCCCGAGTAGGCTGGCTACCCTATCTAGCATGTAAACGCTTCAATGCTTTTCTAAAGAAACGTATAAGAATTAGCCCTATTAGGGTAGCTCGGCTAGCTGGGTAG
>JAHPZR010038630.1:12500-27537 GCA_019787425.1 Platygyra sinensis | reverse complement strand
ACCCCATTTATGACCAAAGTCTGTGGTTTTTGCCACCCTATTTATAACCTGGCCAAAAATTTGATGCCCTATTTATGATCTTTGCAGCTGGTTCAGTTACCCTAAACATAAGTAATGAAAGGCTTTTGGTGACAGTCTTTTTGATAATTATGAAAAAGTAGCTTCTTCCAAGAAACATACCCGATATTTAAAGACTAGAGTGCTAAAACCATATCCTATTTTATGACCAATGTGGCTGAAAAACCTTACCCTTTTGGGCTGCACATACCCATATAGCCTATATAAGGGAGTAGCCCCCTGGCATTACTTAACTCGGTGCTACTACTAAATCAAATATTAGACGGGGTTCCTCATTCACATTTCAATGGCTTTTCAAGTTATTATGTTTACACCTGTATGACCCTTATACTGATTGGTGTCTGATAATATTAAAGATGAAATAAACAACAACATGATATTGAATTTAAGGAGACCTCGGAAAAAATCCGAGTCCCAGATGGGATTGAACCCACGACCCTCTGTGATCTAGTCGGATGCTCTTGACCCTTGCTCACCATAGAGTCTCCAGTAGCTCAGTGGTTAGAGCATCCATAATTCAATGTCTGATAATAGTCCTTAAAAATCAAATGCTGAAACTTGATAAAACGAGTTTACGCTTTTCGAACTAATTTGTGTTTAGCAGTTGTTTATTTCAAGTACAATTATTCAAACTGGTGGGTAGAGGCTGTACAGGATGAACATAAGCAAAAGTTAGTGTATTTTAGTTTTTATATAATGTATATAATGTAACGCGCATTTGATCATGTTCAGTTCGAATGTTAATTTGCGCGCTATAAGCAATATTTTATTATTTATTTATTTATTATTTAATTATACTAGCAGCTAAGAACATTAAATAGTACTCATTTGGAGTATTATTGTTAGGTGTAGTCCATTTTAGGGTAGTCCAATTGGGTATTCTATTGGGGCAGTCCATGGACTGGGGGTCAGTGTTTTGTCCATGACTATAAAAAAATTACAATACTATACAATGGTGCCAATGTTTGTCCTGTCAGTTCAATAGCTTTTCGTTCACAAAAAATTGTTCGTTTCGCTCATATAAGCTCATTGAGGTCGACAAAAAAGACACATTCTCATCAAAGCTTACCACATTAGCATGAGATTTACTCATTTCAGGTGACTTTCCAGCAAACAAATGTTCACTGATCTCTTCGTCATATTTAACGCTGCGTGGACGAGTCAAATGTTCATGAAATTCAGCCTTCAAGTTGCCATAGTACCAAGTCAACATTCGAAGTCAACTCCTCTTCAATTTAGCGAGACACATAATAAATTAAATCGATATATCTCTGGGTGGGGAGGTGTGGGCCCGGTCCCTCATACCCTGACCCTGTTTAAGACAAATATCGCTGATTTTCCTACCCTGTTTAAGACAGAATTCCGATTTTTTGATACCCTGTTTAAGACATAGATTAAACGTTGCGGTTACAAATGTGTGTGCTTCTGGTCATAAATGGGGGTTGAGAGTTTGGGGAAGTGGTCCGCATACCCCCACCCGCCTTTCTAAGAGTACCCCCTGGGTATAATGTCACACTGTAATTGTCAATTTTTATTCCATACGATTCTGTCAGCTTCTACACATGCACAAGCTAAAAGATGGCATGATAGCAGATGACAAGAATAATGGTTGAATAATAAATTGTAAGTCAGGCTCCTAAGCCTGGAACATGGTAAACAATACAGTTATACAGAGGCCGATCCAGGGGAGGGGTTTTGGGGGTTTGCAACCCCCCTTTGAGAATTTTTTTTTGTTATTTTGCTTGATTCTATAATAGAATAAATTTGTTTTTACGAACTTATTTCACTTTTACCATTCGACTGCAGCTGCTTGTCAAGTTATGAAAAGATAATGTACATTTCGCAAAGGTCGTATCAGGTTCAGGTATAACAAGCGACATGAACAGGTGACATTCATTGATAGTGTACAACCCCCCTTTTCAGAAATTCCTGGATCCGCCCCTGTTATAGCTATAGTTATACTCAGCAACGGGAATCTACTTGTCTACTTTGTGTTCAGTGGTTCCAAAACAAAACAAGCAAGGTATAGCAGCTAACAACTTTAAATAGTACTCATTTAGAATATTATTTCTAGGAGTAGTCCATTTTAGGGGTAGTCCATTTGGGGAGTCTATGGACTGGGGGTCAGTGTTTTGTCCATCACCTAATTTTTATAATTCAGTAACATCTAAACCTGAAGATGGCTGGTCTGATAACCCGAACTATTAATTGTTATAAATATAACACGTTATGTCAGCCTTGCAGTAGTCTTTGACTTATTATCATTTTACTATTCAAGTTTGGCTGATTATATCTCCTGCAACATCCAACATTCAATCAAACAGGATCTTTGTTCATGGCTTCGCAGTTTGTTGTTTATCTCGAGTTGTCTACATTCAGCCGACATCGAGTGAAATTTAGATAAAAGTTGTGTTCTCCATACTTGTTTTGTCTATTTAAGTACATTCATTTGAACTCTGAGTGCGATGTGAAATGCACTAATTCCCACATACTGTCTTTTGTTTACATTTTTGCTTCCTGATTGAAAAGAAAGCAAGGGAAAAAAAACCCTGTGAGCTTGTTGGATCAACCCAGAAAATGCTCTCAAAAGAGGCTAATAATTTTGATGTATTTTACGCGCAATATATATAGAGACAAGTGGTTTCGCATTGAAAAAGAATTGTTGTCTCATAAGAAACCTTTACTACAGCCTTGATGGAAATGCAGTGAGAAAGGTCTGTTCGCACAAAAAGAAAAATATTCTTGAATGCATGCAAATTTTACCACCAGGCAGACCAACAACAACTTCTGGGTGGTGGTAAGGAGGTGGGGAGTACTCTGATATTTTTGGGCAGGAGTGTCCAATGTGACCCAAGAACCCTTAACTTTTACCACTCTATGTTCAGCTGCAATCCTACTACCCTAGCTATTTTGTAATATGTGTGCAACAAAAGCCAACTAAATGGCCTATACTTTATAAAATAAGTGCGACCTTGCATGATACGAACACAGCTTGTTCTAACAGCCTTTAATAATGCACCAATAATTGCAAGTTTACCAACATGTTTCATCTCTAGATTACTTAATCCACGAGTTTGGCCTTAGGTCTCCTTTGATTACGTTTTCGTCCTTTTTGTCGGTCAGTTGAACCGCTCACGTGCACAGAAAATAAAGATTCCAACGAACACATCTAAACTCGAGTTGTTTAGAATTGTGCAAGATCAATTTAACAACATTAACTTTGCCGCGAAATGGTATCAGTTTTCAAACTGGGCGGAACCATCAATCAAACGTGTCAAAGGCGGCAAATCGAAAATATCAAAATACCACCGCAGTCTTTTTCTTTTTCGTCTTTTTGCGCCATCGCTTCTCGCGGCTCGCCTCTTGATCGCATGCTCCAGTAACTTCTGGCAGGCTAGGAAAAGAAAGCAGTAACTTCTAGCGGGCCAGGAAAAGAAAGAGACTGCTCGCAGTCTAGCCAGTCTGCTCAACCTTCAATTCCCGACGTGATTTGACACCTAACACTCGGCTCTCTTTCCTTGTTGGCCTTTTTCTTTTAGGTATTTTACACTTTTTTTGTCTTTTACTTTGTGCCACTTAGTTGCACATGGCAGTGACGAACTCGAAAACCTAAGCTCCTCTGATCAGTGCGCACAGTTTACCTTTGATGATTAATGTAATTTAATTTTGTTTTTATGTTACCTTTGTGATGTAGGGTAATTTTCTTTTTTGGTTAACTATTAGAATGGTACAATAAATAAATAAATTTAAATGGGTTTGTAGCCCATTCAAGGGCGTAGCCAGGGGGGTCCTGGGGTGCCCGTGACCCCCCCCCCCCCCTTTGTAAGCCTTTTTGTAAGCAAACAACCTACAATATTCAGGTGACAATCTGATGAGTACCCTCTGTATGAGTCAGTGTGACCCCCCCCCCCCCCCCCTATGAAAAACCCTGGCTACGCCCATGCCCATTCAACGGTATCAATCATAACATTAAAACAAAATATCCCGTTTTAGGCTTAAACGGCGTAAAAACTAGAGAAGCCGAGTGATCAGTTTTACCATCTATATACAACTCTGAACAACTCACAAGCTTTAACTTAGAGAACATCCTATATCGTTGCCCTTAGTTCACAGTCCTTTTTTCAAGTCACATAAGAAATGCTTACCTCCTACTGTTTTGAAATTCCATATGTTGCTATCATTCAAAGCGCTCTGCCAGCATTCACCGATTGAGGTAACTGCTATATCATACTCATTCTTACAGTTCAGCTGAAGGGTAAAACTGGTCACATTTCTGTTCACTGTGATGGAGAGCCATTTGCTTTTCTGCACTGGTGATATCACTTTTCTGTAGTTCACGGTGTAGTTGACAACTGGACAGCTTTCTTCAAACGGTGGTTCCCAGACCACAACAACGGTGCTCCCTGGTACGATCTCGGCCGTGTTGACAATAGCAGGAATGCCTTATAGGAGTTTCAGAAGAATAAGATGCAAATGATCATGGCAATCCCAAAGTTGAGATGAAAATTCATTTATGCCGTAAAGAAGGTTGAAAGAAGGCAGATGTCGTGCGGCAAAGGAACAACTTTGAACTAAGTATACTAGAACTATCAATTCTTTCAGTTTGCCCTATTGCAGAACAAATGTAAAAACACTTATCTCTCCGTTTTCAACCTATAGCGTAGCTCCATATTTCTCTATATAAACCACACACAACCCACAATTCCTCGATTCGCTCCGACGAAGGGCTAGCGCTCGAAACGTCAGCTTTCGAATCTCTTTACGGTGGCCAATTCACATTATCAACTCAGTTGATAAAACCAAATTATCCTGTAATACTCCCACCGACGCAGCACCATAGTTTCTTTACTCATATATATTTTAATTCTCTTAGTGCGCTATTTCGCTTTTTTTAATTTTTAAAATTTATCTTTTTTGATTTTCCCCTTCCTGTCCTTTTAGCCACTCTAGTAAAGTAAAAACTATTTTTAACGTACTACTCCGGCTGTTACACCAACTTAGAATAAATGCCTCTAAAATGATGTCAAAACTACCTGCACCTTACAAACGACTTACCCAAGACATGAACAAAACCGACAAGCGGACCTCAAACAGACCGACTTAATTTGACTAACAATAGACAGATCTCAAACATACCGATGGGACTGACGAAAGACGGATCGAAACTTACTAAAACCGAGTCTTTCAGCCGATACCATCACGGCTAAACTGACCACTTTCAACGGACCAGACTTATAACATCATCGACTGACTAATACTATTCACTTGACTCTGAAGATGGCTTCTGCTCAGGTTGTCTAAGCCTCAGTCACCAACAACAGTTCTTTTCAGAACTACCCTCACTTGGACGATTACAAAAATTGACTCACCTATTAGTTTATTGATTTGATCCAGCGACAGCGCCGTACCAAAAACATAAAGATCCATCACTGAACCATGGAATTGATGACCGCTCCAGTGACCATCCTTCCCAATCTGGTAACGCCAACCTGTGGGTTCAGCAAACGTGGAGCTCCTGGGATACAATCTTGCTTTTTCCAACTTACCGTCAGCGTAGATTGACACGAACCCAGTCACGTGGTCCCAGGTAACAGCCACGTGGGTCCACGTGTCCAACGTAACATTCGCACTCTCTATGGACCACAATTTCCATTCATCATTGTCGTATTGGTAACGTTGAAATACAATCTTCTGGTTTTTCGTGCTTAGCAGAAACTGCCGTGGATTATACCAGTCGCCATATATCGCTCCTAACTCATCGAAGACCCAGTTGGTTTGTTTAATCCAACAGGCAATGGTAAAACTTCTGTCGTTAAGAGCGATGATTGGTGCAAGGGCGTAGGAATGCGATTGGTTCAAAAAAAGGGCCTTACTGCCAGGACACCTTCCCTCAGTGAAGGACGGAGATCCAATTAAACTAAGATAGGAAAAAAAATTACGATTTTCACTAAAACTTGTTCACAGTAATGAGAAATAAACGATGAACCGTCCCTTTTATGTACAAAGTTGGATTAAATTCAAGGAGAATTAACGATTAATCTCTTTAAAAATGTAAACTGGTTTGCTACGATCGAACGCAGAAATCGGCGGATATAAATGATCCCTTTTTCTCAAGTAGTGAAGCTTCTAGAAGACAGGGCAATGTTCGCTGCTGGTGGGTCTCAGTCCATAGCGGGCTATCTGTCAGTAATTTACACATTGTGGATCTCCTGACTATTCTTTGCTGCCCATCAGTTATCATCGTTTGTGTCATCTTACCCCAAAACGCAGCATGATCTCACTAACCATTAGACCACTGGGCCTCATTTAAGTTTTCGTTAGAAAACCAATCATTGGTTTTCATTTGAGTGACGAAGGCAATTCACATTTGTTTTCGTAATTATATATCAGGTCAAAAGCAATATTCCCCTTCCTATATAGCTGAGCTGTTTAACAAAAATGTAATCCGCTACACTCTGAGACAGGTGGACCTTACCATGCCCAGGTTCAACAGGGTAGCTCATGGCAAGCACAGCCTGAGCTAAAAGACCTTACGAAGTCGAAAACCCTTAACAAATTTAAAGTCAGCTAAGAAGAATGAACCTGACGAAATAGATTAGCGAATTTCTTGTAATTGTCTTTTATATTCTAACTAAGCTTTTATATATTATTGCAATTTAAATCATTTTTATTAGCCTAGTCTTTTTATGCTGTAATTGATTGTGACCCGTATGTTTGAAATGATTGGAATTATATAATTATTATTAAGTGCCCATAATTGGCTTACTGTTTACAGGAAGCTATAACTTTTTACACGATAATAAAGTTATTTGTTCATTTCTAAACTAACCAACTGCCTCAAAAAACTAGCGCCACTTTGTTATCTACCTTATTAGACCTGAAACCAGTCGTGACTAACTCGCTCACGTTTTTCCTCGTTTCTTTTCAGTTACATGTATTTGCTTTGCGTTTTGATTGGTTCTTTGGATTGTCACAGTAGCTGTATATTATATATTTATGTGTCTGTCCGCTTATTCAGTGACAATGAAAATTAGTCAATGTGCGCGCGAGAATTTCTGCAGCTATCGTAAAAATAATTATTCTACTTTACGTCTCTAGGGTTTAGGCGCTAAACAGCAAGAGACCAACCTTATATCGTCGTCTTGACCATTCAGCAACCAATAGCTTAAAAGTACCTTATCTGAAAACAAAAAAGCCAGAAAATCTATTATAGCTTCCATCCTATATTTAAAGGTTTCTTCTATATCTTAAACTGGCTATTGCATTGCTGACGAATTTTTTCGAAATAAACCGTTTCAGTTTGGTAGATTTCGATCAGACTTCTGCTGGAGTCCATACCCAAGAGTGTCACTATACCGATTCCGAAGAGGTATTGGTCTCAGGTAGCCACGATTTATCAAATCAAGCAAACTCTGCCCTCGTGTACATACGTTTAATTGTTTTAAAGATTACAGGAGTTTTACTGTCCAATTCTCTACTTACACAAATCCCATAATACACCTCTTTTACCCCCCAAAAATTTGCATAGGCATTGTTTTAGATTACTCTTGGGACATGTTCATGTCCCAGGATAAATTGCAAACAATGAGTATGCAAAATTTTTGGGGGGTTAAAGAGGTGCATTATGGTATTGTGCAAGTGGTGAAGGCGGATTCACGTCAGAGGGAAACACGAAAAATGGAGTTTGAAAGACAGAAACTTGTAAACTGAGAGTACAGAAAAGCAGCAAAATGTTGACCTTTTCTAAGTTAAGATTTGTAATCGTTTTGTTCGTATTTGCGAACCAACTGTTGAAAAGAAAATTATTTCTCCACAAACAAAATTGATTGACCCCCCCCCCCCCCCCCCCCCCAAGGACATTTCACTGCAGCTATATATTGGGCTACGTCTCCAAGTTACGATGCGTTAGATGTTTAAATTCATACGGTAAATGAAATTTTTGCGGGCTACCATAAGAACTGTCAAGAGAGCTTGCTTGCAATATATCAGCCATCACTCTTGTTACGTTGTATTTACTTACTTGTACCTTTACACTGAGTTAATTTATTGATCACAATCCTTTTAAATAAACACTTTTTATATAAAAGCAAGCATGCCCGCATTTATCAAAGGGTAATCTTGGCGGGCATACTTTACCAGTTACAGTTTTTAATACTATAAAGACTATTAACGATGAAAATATATAAAGAAGGGAAAAAGATAAGATAGAACTAACAAAACGGAAAGCTATGACATCGACCCGAATATTAATTATTATTTATTCGAGAGTGGGGCAGTTTAATATTTGGCTCTTATTAACCGAGCCGGAGGTCTGTATGGAAGATCGAATCTGGACCGAGGTCGTAAGCACAGACCGAACGCAGTGAGGTCTGTGTCAAGATTCTCCCATACAGACTGACTAAGCTCGGTCATAATTAAGATCAGTTTATTACATGACGCAAAGAAGATCGATTTGTACTAACTGACATTTTGCTTGCGAACGGCGTTAAGCTGAATTTATTTCTGCCGAAGTCTGATCGTCCTCAATACGTTTATTCTCAGCAGCCTTTTTGGCACCTCCTTAAATAAATACGGTTATATGAAAATAGCCAATGATTGCAACTTTTTCACCGCAAATCATTGCCGGTCTGGATGGGAAAATCTAGACCGTTTTCAATATGGATTTCAGCCAATCAACCGAATTCGTGAATCTGGTAGTTCCCAGTCCTTGTGAGACAGAACCATATAATAATAGAATTTATTAGGATTTCAGTTTGATATTTGTAGTTCGAGAGACCTAGAGAGTGCATCATACCTGGAGGCGTCATCCTGCAGCATTTAATCATGTCAATACAGTTCAGCTCATCACAGTCTCCTTTGTACACGCCCATCATGTAGTGCCAGTCTCGACACTTGCTCCAGCCTTTGTTATTTAATGATTTCCTTACATCTTCGTCGTAGCAATCCTTGGTCATGTTCTTGAAGTCTCTGGGTTTGCAACAAAATGCTCGTTCGATATTGTGAAGCCAAGTCTTGTTTGAGCGATAAATTCCATGGAGAAAATATCCGTCTGGACAGGAAGCCCATCTGTTGTTTCTGAATTACAAAATAATAATACGAGGTTAGCTATTTGAATAACCGTCTTCAAAGAGGCAGGAAGGTAGGTTAAGTCTGCATAGGAGGCCAAGTGGCTTATCAGGCCAGAGCTTATCCGGTTTCTGTATCAGCAAGCGACTAGGAGTATTTCTACTCCCCCCCTGGATGGGATGCTAGTCCATCTCAGGGTTACTCATGGTGCCAACCTCACTGTCCAGGGCCTTTTCCTTGGCTTGGGGGCGGGGCGGGAAAAGGCCCTGGCATCGGGCTGGTCACGTGCCCACTTTACACCCTGAAATCTCTGGGTGTAATAAATTAGCGAGTTTGCATAATCAAAAGTGCCAAAATCACGATGGCGGAGAAACGGTCTGTGCTTTTCGACTTGGATCTGCTTTTAAACGTTGAAAACTTTATGCCGTTTTGGTTCAAGTAATGTTTTGAATATTTAGTGAAAGGCAAAGACATTGTTTGCCGTTTCTGCCGACTGGCTTTGCAAATCTCTGCTGTTTCAGCGTCTACCGGATTTCTTGCCTGTCAAGGCGGACGATAATATTTGTAAAAACTACACGAATTCTACGGTTGGTGACATTTATGCATTTGTCCGTCTATCTGGTCGGTCACTCGACCATTTTGTCGCTTCACTCGTGTTTATGAAGGGCACTTCATGCTGTATTCTAAGGAGTAATTTTAATTAGGTAGAGTTGAGCCGTTAGATCGTGCTATCGCAAAAATGGGCTAATAGTTATGTGCGGCCCAAAGGGTATGGTTTTTCAGCCGTTTTAGTCATAAATAGGGTATCAATTTCGGTTGATTTTGGCCATTTTGGTCATAAATAGGGTATGGTTTTTGTACTCTAGCCTTAATATGGGTATATTTTTAAGAAACCAAAAGAAAATTAACAAAAGTCCTTCACAAATTATGTTTACGGTAATTTAACTTTGGTCTGAGCTAGGGATCCAATTATAACGCACGTCTGAAACAGGATTTTGATGCAAGGTAGGTCATAAAAGGGTTTCGAATTTTTGGTCAGGTCATAAATAGGGTAGGGAATATCGCAGATTTTGGTCATAAATAGGGTAAGGGTTTTGGGGAACGGGCCGCACACCCCCACCCAATTTTTCTGGGAGTAACCCCCCCCCCCCCGGGGTCGTAGGTCTGCATGATTTCCGCTGTTATCTGCATGTCGCTTCGTCTGGAGTTTGGCACCTCTGTGATCAGTTTTATTTTAGGCTCATTTCTATTGTAAGATATATTTTTTTAAGTCTCCAAGTATTTGTTTTTTGAGGGAAAAATATGACGCTTTAGTGAGTTTACCGTGAACGTTTTGCGCTTTACTTGTATTCTATTTTGTGACGCCGGGACCGGCGGTAACTAGAACTGTTTGCAAATACAGTACGTGTAGTTTCTTATCGCGGATATCATGTATTTGCCCTTGTGCGGTTTTCTTAGGAGATGCCGTAGCTTTACTTCGAGAAAGCTATACGCTGGTCTTGAGAAATTCTTATGTTTCTTGTAGTTATCTGGTCGAGGTTATGTTTGGGCTGTTGCTGGCACCACAGGATTCAAATGTAACTATTTACCCGCAAGTCTGTTGACTGTTGACTGTTTGTTCGGCCTCGGCATAGCACGCAACTCTACTTAAAATTACTCCTTAGAGTACAACATGAAGTGCCCTTCATAAACACGAGTGAAGCGACAAAATGGTCGAGTGACCGAACAGAAAATGGCAAATGTATAAATGTCACAAACCGTGGAATTCGTGTATTTTACAAAATATTATTGTCCGCCTTGACAGGCAAGAAATCCGGTAGACGCTGAAACAGCAGAGATTTGCCAAGCCAGTCAGTGGAACGGCAACAATGTCTTTGCCTTTCACTAAATATTCAAAACATTACTTGAAGTGGCTTTAACTGAACAAAACGACATAAAGTTTCAATGTTTGAAAGCAGATCCAAGTCGAAAAGCACAGACAGTTTCTCCGCCATCGTGATATTGACACTTTTGATTATGCAAACTCGCTAATTTATTACACCCAGAAGGCTTAAGCATTAGCCGAAACGTCTGTTCAGAAACAACACGAGTCAGAGGCAAACATTTTCTATAGAACTTAAATATAGAATAATCAAGTTACAAAATCCAGAGATATTGGCTAGTTTTTACGTGTATCCTCTATGTATTCTTGTGTAGTTTGCATTTGAAAATGTTGAGTTTTTAGCTGAAGAACCTCTTAGCAAGGCGAGAACCAAAACTGGACCGTAATCAAATGCTGGCCACATTCCTGGAGGCAATGTTGACACCGCTACGTCATCCACGTTCCAGTTCAGTGGTAAGAAAAAGACCAAAAAAGTTAAAAACCCCAGAAATGAACAAGTACGATTATGACAGAGGAAGAGTTAGACTGATATGTTTTTTTAGAAAACAGTCCTAAGAAAGTACGCGCGCTGATTGGTTAAAAATCGTGTTTGTATAACTCGATGGAGACAAAACTAGCGCGCGCTTGTTGACGTAGTGATGGCGCGAGCAAAGAGAATTTACATTTTGATATCCAAAGCTAACAAGTTGTTTTCCTTTTTCTCGTCGTGGTGTTTTCTAAAAGAAATAGAAAACATGTACTTCGTGTTTCTATCGAGTTATACAAACACTCGTGAAAGTTTGGGAGAACTCGAAAAAGCTGTGGAAACACTCGCCTGCGGCTCGTGTTCCCACAGCATTTCTCGTTCTCCCAAACTTCCACTCGTGTTTGTATAACTCGATAGAAACACGGTACATGTTTTCTATTATCTAAATATCGGATTCGTCGTCTGTGTCTGTTCTAGTATCATCGTGGGAAAAAAACGCAAAAGCAGATGGCCAAAAAAGCAGAGAGACTTCGTTTAGCTTTGCCTTTTCTGAGCTCTGCAGACATTGGTTAAACAAGAACACACGTACAGTATTCTCTAGCCAATGAGAAAGGACAGAGAGCAAGTTGAAGGTTCTGTGGTCTGCTAAATGCTCCTTATAAGGGACCACGCAGAGGGATCTGGTATAAAAATAAACTAAACAAAAAAATTTAACAAAAATAAGGGAGAAAAAGTAGCAAAAAATCGTTAATTCGAAAGTGACCAGAGTTACTGGCAAAGACAAACACGCAGAGAAATAGACAGAATTATAATTACCTAACCCAAAACGGGAAATGATAAAAAAAAGATATCACGTTATGTAAACTGATTTTCGTAAATCCGGCAACTATACTGTAGCCAGAGAAAGATCTTTTTCGACTGCCCGAAGGCTAAAAACTTGGTTCTGTTCAAGGATGAACCAGGAACTATTAAGTAACCTTTCATTTTTTAAACACACAAAGAAAGAACTGACAGGCTTTCCACCATTGACCTCGCAAACGAATTTTTCAACCGCAACACTCGTGAGATGTCGAGTTGAACACGAGAAGATAAAATTCATATCTACGCGCAGTCATGTAATATCCTCTATTTTTACAGCGCTGATGGAAAAAAATAGTAGTTTTATCACTATATAAAAGCATTCTCCGTCTCTTTAGAGAAATTAAAAAGAAAAAAAAAACCCTACCATGCCCCCCGCCCCAAATCTCGTCCACGCGTTTTTCTTTAGCTCCCTCCCCCACCCCACTGAAAAACTTGCTTCGCGGTCCCTGCTTACAGAAGACTTGTAAGTTTGTTATTGTTTACTAAGCATAAAAAGAAAAAAAGTTTGTTCTCTGCAAATCGCTCGGTAAGACTTCTAACTAACCTGCTTAATGAAGTTCTCCAATCTAGTGTTTTGCAAACAGGAGTATCATCTTTGTATTCGTGTGGAGGGCTACAGCACTGCCCCTTTTTAATATTATCGATGCCATCAGGTAAAGAAGTGACAGCATCAGTTTCCCTCCACACTCCACTTATGTATCTTCCCAATGAGCAGTTTGTCCATCCTGGGCCACTAAGAGTGGACTCCCAGTCCATCTCGCTGCACCTGTTGTTTTCTGTAATCAACCGAAGGCAAAATTAAAAACTTCCCTCAGGGCGCTGGAGATGGGTTTGTGATGACGCCAAAATGTTATTCTGTGCATATTTCAATGAAGAGTTATCACTATTTTCGAGAATGCATGTATGGACTAAACGCCAAATTATCTTGACCCATTTAATTTTAGACCTCTGAGGTCACATTGCCCTCGATTGCAATATAAAGATGTGTATGAACCACTAATGAAGTGGCAACTACATGTCTTTTGAAAACAGACCCAAGAAAATACTCGGGCTGATTGGTTAAAAATCGTGTTTCTATTTAACAATTAGATTATGAGCTTGAGATATCTATGAGGTGATAGTTGATGAGGCCGAAGGTCGATAGCCATGAAAGCCAAATGCGGTAAAATTTGAAAAAGAAAACAGACAAAAACCTACTGATACAATTTCAATTGTTTATTTTGTACAAGCCCACTTTTTTACAGAAAAATGTTCACGGACGAGGACTATCCATCCGGGTATTTCCCTCGGTCGGGCTCTTCAGTGGGCTGATAATGGCTCTCCGCGGATGAACACTACAGCCTCACGTGATCAGTTTAAACATGTATGAGCAGCTGCAGCCAATCAGATTGCAGCATTTGCATTGGTATACTAGTAGAATTCTACTAAAACTCGATAGAAACACAGAACTAGCACGAGCTGTTGGCGTAATGATGGCGCGAGCAAAGAGAATTTAGTTTTGATATATATATAATCAAAGTTAGAAAGTTGTTTTCCTTATTTTCATCGCGGTGTTTTCTAAAAGAAATAAAATCATGCTCTTCGAATTTTCTTCGAGTTTTAACATCAATCTACTAGCGTTCCATCACGAATGCCGTTCTCTCAAATTGTTTAATAGAAACACTCGTGAAAGTTTGGAAGAACTCGGAAAAGCTGTGGAAACACTCCCCTGCGGCTCGTCTTCCCACAGCATTTCTCGTTGTAACAAACTTCCGCTCTATTATAAACAATTCGATTATGAGCTCGAGATTTCTATCCCGTAATAGTTGACTTGGGCTGTGCCCTTGTCAACTAACGCGCATAGAAATTAAGAGCAAAAATTTCTAATTGTTTTAGTATAAATCTACTAGTCGTTCAAAGCTTTAACTAAATCCTCTTCAAGACACTTTGAAAAAGCCAAGAGGTCGTCTTTTTGTTAAGAAGGACACACTTGTACACGACTCACTATCTCTCACAGAATACAAAGTGAGTAGCGTAGCCAATCAGAGAATGGCATTCGTGATAGAACGCTAGTAGATTTATACTAAAATTCGTTAGAATACGGTACATATTTTCTATATCTTAACTTTTAAATGTCTGTTGCCTGTGAATGTAAGTAAAGTTGGCCAAAAACAGCCAACAGCTGAGGTCCGTAAATACTCCTGTTCAACACCAGCTTCTCCCCTTCCAGAAGTAATTTGTAATGATCGCTGAACTGATATACATTTTGCCCACGATCAAAAAAGTCGAATTCGCACGACTAGCCAAAATATAACTATGATTTTACCTTGACCAGCGTTTTCCACTGCGTTTATTTGCTCCTCAGTCAAAGCAACGTCATAAATCTGCATGGCTGTAATTCGTCCCTTAAAATACCGACCATCATTTTCTAATGCGGCCATTCTAACGTCATCTTGAGTTGAAAGAAACAGGCCGCTTCCAATATTCCTCTGCACCACTCGTTGGTCATCCAGCCATAACTCAGCAATACCAGTTATGTGGTTATAGGTGAATCCAACATAATGCCATTGGTGTAGCGCCAGAACGTGAGAGGAAATTAACCCTGGAATCGTAACGTAATTTCGTTGACTTATTGCACCGTACAGCTGTCCAAAAAGTATCCAGAAATGAACAGCCCACGGATGACCAGTTATCTTATAGTTGAA
>JAHPZR010038630.1:5000-7500 GCA_019787425.1 Platygyra sinensis | reverse complement strand
GCATCCTGGATGGCGACTATTGTGCGGCACAAAGGAACAAGCCAGTGAGCAAATAAACTCACGAACTATAAAACGAGCGAGCGAACGAATGAACTCACGAACGTGACGAACGAGCGAGCGAGCGATTGAGCGAACAAACGAAAAAACAAACGAGCGAATGAATGAACAAACGAATGTGCGAACGAACGAACGAGTGGATGGGTAATTAAAATCCAAAACTCGTGGCAATTGTTATGGTTTACCAGAGATGCATTGAAGTGATCATGACTATATTAATGTAACTGATGATGTTTACCTTCAGTTTGCGTACAGCACTGTCCACTGAATTCCTGTGTGCAATTACATCCCCCAAAAGTGGGCGTTCCGCCATTAGCACATTTTCCCTGATTACAGGTCCGATTTTCAACGAGTACAGGACACAGCGACCCGCCGCATGACGAATCGACAGTCACCGTGCGTGTACGGACCTGCGCCGCTCCGGTGCCGCAAGGCTGGCTACAAGCACTCCACGAACTCCAAGAACTTACAGTACAATTTATCATTATGCATGATGATGATTGTCGTCTTGTTGTCGACGGTGAAACTTCTGCCACAAGGGCAATGACCAAAAATGACCAAAACAGTTTTGACGTCATTGTCTCAGTGAAGCTTCAATCCAACACGCCTGAAATAAACGAAATCACATTTATTGCAAGGTTATTTTAAATTAAATCATCCAAAAACAAATTTTAAATTCGCTACCGGTAATGTATGAAGAAGAAGTGATTTTTTATAACATTAAACCAAACTGACAAAAAAAAAACTGCGAAAAAATACTTCTTAACAACACTGAAAACACAACGACGTGTATACAGATATATATTGTAAATAAGCTTACTGTTTTCTAATCTTCAGCAATTGCAGTTGAGAGGATAATATTTGCGAGTCTTTCGTTTATGTTGGCTGGTAAAATGAACTTCCTCAGCTATTTCTATTCAAGCCTTCTTGTTCAACATTAAATTAATCGGTTTTTGTGATTCTGAACTGATATCTTTTTAAGAAAAAAACAATTAATTACCAAAACCTATTGCTTCAATATTTTGCATACATGCAAACATACGTAATATCAATAGATCGAGGCAATCTCAATATCTAACTTTCTTGGGGCCCATCGTCCATATTCATGTATTTTACATTACGAAAAAGCAGACCAGTGGTAAAGATTAACGCGCTTCAATCATTATCTCGGAGAATGAAATTGTTTTTAGACCATCAATCGGTCAGACCGCAATTACTCATTCAAGTTTTTTACAAGGTTTCTCTCTCCAGATAAGAGGTACATAGTTTATGACCTCGAAGACCTTCCCCTGTAAGACGCTAAGCTCCTCATCCTAGCGAGAAACTAAACTGACTTATGCATTAAGAAATAAATACTGACAAAGTGGCAAAATGATTAAATTTCCGTTAAGCGCTAGTTTTCCCTTCGCATTGATATATTCTTATTATCAGCCTTAGTGTTGTTGTTTTCATTTTAACGACTAGAGCTCAGCAGCTGCAATATATAATGTATGAAGCACAATACTAAAATCATAATAGATGTCGACAGTCTCTTATCTACATTTTGATCTTCCATTGCAGCTTTTAACGAAAATAAAAGACTGCACTTTTTACAGTGATAACCGAAGCAATCGGAAATAATTACACTCACTGGGCTGATCATGATTTTACTTTCGATCCGCGACTCAAAAAGCATTCAGTTAGAAGTAGGACCACGGAAAGACTATTTCAACTAATTTCAGCTAACATGTCACTAATCCCAGAACAAATTTCGTTTATCTCACCTATGTAGTTAGCCATGATGCATCTGGGGCAATTCATCAGGCGACGCAAGGAGCGTGTCTACATGAAAACTCGTGCGCTCATGTAATGAAATCAGAACTGAGATTTCCGCTTAAGCTCTCTTACAACGACCAAACTAACAGTATTTTGTACTCCTTTGGATACTCCATTGCAATTTTTTTCCTTGTCTAAAATCTTGGCCCAAAACGATAAAAGCGCCGCTTAATAACCTATTTCTAAAATCCTGAATATATATATAATATCTTATTAGACGTTTATTTGTTGTATAGTATCGCTGAGTATTTTTTACGAGTTGTGCCGCATTTTAACAAGCTCGTAGGGCGAGTTAAAATACAAACAACGAGTAAAAATTCTCAGCGATACTACACAACAAAACGCCTAATAAGAGATTTATTATCTAGCACGCCAAATTGTTTTGTCCCTGCAGGAGAATTTCGCGCCGGTCCTCTGGAGAACAAATACCGCGCACTCGTCAGTTTTGGGCGTTCAGTTGTACTCTACAAAGTGCAGCAAGATAATAATAAACGGTAGAAAGCGTTGTAAATTAACAAAATGAAAAAAGAAGGGTTTGAGTTTGTTCACCCACCGTCATTATCACTTATTTAGTATTGAGTGTTCTGCGTCAGTACACGCTTTCCACTGCAAAATGGCAAACATGTTT
>JAHPZR010038625.1:0-15702 GCA_019787425.1 Platygyra sinensis | reverse complement strand
CTTCTCTCGCGTCTTTGTCAGGAAGAGGAACGTAAATGATTCGATCTATTCTTCCAGGGCGGAGCAACGCTTTGTCGATCATATCAGGACGGTTCGTTGCCGCTACCATGACGACGTCTTTCAGCGTTTCCACGCCATCCAGCTCGGTCAGAAGCTGCGTTAGAACGCGGTCGGACACATTTGACGCGCCGTCATCCCCTCCGCTGCCACGACGCGCCGCGAGGGCGTCTATTTCGTCGAAGAACACGATGGATGGCGCAGCTGCTCTGGCTTTTTGGAAAACCTGAAAAATATTTTGGTTATTTTAACATTTTACTAGTTGAGAGAAAAGGGCTTCTCGTATCACGGAGATAAACAATGATCAATTAAAATTAAAGTAAAACTAAAAACTATTCTCGAAATGCTCCATCATGAATTTTTATGGTAGTATGTCAACCTTAAAAAAAATCTCTGCGTAAATTGCGATTTCTCCTTCAAATTTGCTCGAGGATAAGGGATGTCAAAACCATCTTCAAATCAAGATATAATAGTCCAATCAGATTCGGCTACGACTGTTGAAACTTAAATGCAGCAATTGGTTATCACAATATGATTCAGCCTCGTAGATATACAGTTATCTTTACTAAAAATTCAGATAATGTTAAACTATTTTGAACTATTTATTTTTCTTTTCCTTCGTAGAAGAGGAGGGGGAAAGCATCTCGCCGCTAATTTTTCAGGCGGCCATTTCTTCCTCTTGCATTTAAGAACTTTAGTAAACGATATCAAGAGAACTGTGGACCCGCTCGGGGAATATGCCCGCGGGTCAACACGTGGGTTTCCTCGCGACGTACTGACCTGTCTTACTGCTCTCTCGGACTCTCCAACCCACTTACTAAACAACTCAGGGCCCTTCACTGCTAAGAAGTTGAGCCCACTCTCCGTGGCCAGCGCCCTCGCTACAAGAGTCTTGCTACAGCCTGGGGGACCGTACATCAGAATTCCCTTGGGAGGACGGATACCCAGTCGTTGAAATGCCTACCAGGGGAAGTCAACAAAATGTCACGCATGTAAACAAACAACATATATGTTTCGAAATGCTTTCGTGTAATCAAAATGGCGATGACTGGCAGATAAACTATAGAGACGGCTAAGAAAGTCCTGATCCGCGAAGAAGAGCTGTAGATGCTCCCTGTCAGACCAAAAAAAGCCATTTCCGAGTTGCTGTTACCTCTGTTTCAAAACAAGCCTTGGTGCACAACCTTTCATATGAAAATGACTTTTTCTTGCACCTTCATTGTCTTGAAAATCAGACTTAATTCCATATGAAAGGTTGGGCGCCAGGACTCGCTTAGCAACATAGGTGAAAAGGAACTCGGAAATGGCTTGTTGCGTTGGAAGGAGTTCTAAATATTTTCACATGTTGATGCTCTATAATTTCAATTAAAATACAAGTTCATTTGTGCATTTGGATTCAGTGATGTATTGTGTTCTCAGTACCAAGCCACAACACAACACAACCTGTTAACGGCAGTTTTCCTACCCTTCTCGCATTAAACAAAGTATGACGTGATTGGATCAAATTATGTCAGAAGCCACATGATTATTGAGCGACTGATCGCGGAAGGGAATTTTCCACAAATGTCCATCTCTGTGCTCGCTTGCATAGATGTCATTGGTAATGATCCTTCACAACGAGTTTCGCAGGCTGACATTAAGTCGAGTCTTACCTCGGGATGTTTCAGCGGCCATTCCACCGCCTGTTTGAGCTTGTGTTTGATAACAGCGTTCCCTCCAATGTCATCCCAACGAACCTAAACCACATCAACATTCACTCAACACTGTACCTAGTAAGTCATTGGTTATGCTGTGTGCTGCTTCGCCGGGAGAATAAGTACCAGTTTGTCTTGGAGACGGACTGAGACCACAGACTACTGACTCTATCCAGACGTCTCTCGACCCTCGTGTCTCATAACAGGAGACTGGGTATCAGTCAGTAAAAATTGAAAGGGTATCACTCGCGGGAGAAAATACGAGTGTCCTCGTTCCACGAACGCACGAAAACAACTCGCGCGCCACATTAACTCTATTATTGACTCTTCCATGATCCCTGACCTAAGTACTGCGTGAAATTCACGCGAGTTGCTCGCCATTAAACTAGTTCTCAAGGCTCGTGGCTTTTTCTCTCCATGCTCGCGTGATTCTTAGGGGAATGTCGGAAAACAAAAGTTTCAATGTCAAGTTTGTGTGCAAAGTTAGCTGAAAAAATGGACAGTTCCCCTAAACAAATTCACAACCTAATTGAAAGACGTTTGCATAATATAAAGGTGCATACACTCACCTTAGGTACGTCAATGGCCACCTCACGCATAGCACTCGGTCGAACCTGTCTGAACGCTGCCATGATGTCTTCTCTAGTCACCAAAAGGCGCTCTTTCAATGTTTCCTCCCGGGTTCTTTTATCTAGGGATGAGGGCCCTTCATGTTCCGCTAGACATCGTTTGAATGACATTAGCCCCGCCTCTTTGCACACGGCTGCAAGATCTGCTCCGACATACCCATGAGCCATTTCGGCGAAACTGAAATACGAAAAATAGATATTTATATAATGTACGCACACCTTGCATATGCTGGCTGCGCCCGTGGGGCGAGCGCCAATCAAAACCGAGCTGTCTAACCGAAACGTCACGAGACGAAACGAAGAGGAGACAAGGCTAAAGTTGCTTTGGCCTCTGTTAATGCTCAGCTCGAGACTGAATTCTGGGTTTAATTTGACGAGGAAAAGCATATTTTGTAAACATTGACACAACTATTAGGCTGATTTAACAAGAGAACGGGAACTTCACTTGACGACGGCGCGCGCAGAATACCCAAATATGGTCAAATTAGAACAGAATCCAGCCTACTCCGCGCGCCCTCCAGTCGTCATCTGACGTTTTTTATTTATTTATTTATTTATTTATTTATTTATTTATTTATTTATTTTTATTCATTTTCCACTTCCACTTTACATACAAGAATACAAAATGTTTAGTAAAATACGTACAGTGAAAGAAGAAGTGGAAAGGGCAAAATATAGTAAATTAATTATATGCCCTTTAATTAACTACATTTGTTTTAGGATAAAAGTAGACTAGTGAGGAAAAAGTTCACCCCCTGTTGCTAAATCAGCCTATTGTCCCACTGGCAGCGATCGAAGTGTGGGCTGCCAAACAAAGGTGACAAAATTTTGCGCCAAATTAAAAGCTTGGAAAGAAAATGTTTCATATTTTTCACCATCTACAAGCTGAAATGGTTTAAATTGGAAAGACAAATCCTTTTTTGTGAATATTCAATGCCGTCTCCAGTGAGAAAAGCAGCCCGACCTCAATGTTTTTCCTGTTAACATACATTGACGTCAGGACAGTAAAGTTTTTCCCGCTTGTTGAGCCCTGATTGGTCAATTCAAATTTCTGGCTCTCCAGCAGTGTGCAGGGGACGAAACCCTGAAGCACGGGAAAATAAATCCAACACGATTTACAAGGACAAGAAGAAGTTGCTCCGAGAAAATGTTTCTGATCAGTTCAACTTGGCTTTTCTACCATTTGACCAATCTAAAACCAAGCAAGAAGGGAAAAAACTTCACCGACGAACTAAATGTATGAGGTTTTTTACTACGAAGTTAAAACTTTAAATCAATTGTTTCGAATACGCCAAGCCGAAATTTTTTCCTTCTCTTAACAAAAGGACTATTGAATGTAAGCGCAGAGCGTACCTGGTAAAATTTTCATCCGTTAAATTATGCGGCACACTTCTGAGAAGTGTTTTCAGGATATCCTCACGGTCACTAGCGTTAGGTATTCCGATCTCAATCTCTCGATCCAGCCTTCCAGGTCTGCGGAGGGCTGGGTCCAAGGCGTCTGGGCGATTGGTGGCTGCTAAAACAATCACGTGACCGGACGAGAAACTCTGTGAAATAGAAACAAGTAAAATATTGAGGTTTCCAGTGTTTTTCTCAAACTGAAGAATACGACTTGCACTGCTACAAGAAAATGACAATTTGCCACAAGGATATTTGCCCCAACTAGTTTCTGTTCCCCCTCCTTATTCGGCATAAGAGGTACTAAATTTATATATGTTTTCAACCGTTTCCAGCTCAATAGCGTCATTCGTTTGGAAACCAGCGCATTTTGAATTTTGAAGTTATGTCGGTGTGTGATATAAAGCTAAGAACGCGTTTGTCGAAAAATATACAGTTATCTCGTGACTTTTAACCATTTTAGAAAAAGTGCTCGTTTAATCTTTTTTGGCTCGGTTTAGAAAATCAATCGATTAGATAGCTAGATGTTTACAATATTTACCGGCCGCCATGTTGAAGGACCAGGGAGCCGGGAGGTCATCCAACATTGCGGCTTCACACTCGGCTCTATAATTTTGCGCGGAACATTTCGACGAAAATCTTAGTTTTGGGACTGACAACGCATGCATCTTAAACTAAGAGAACCGTCTCCTTTTTTATCTTCTATAACGTCACAATTTCTAGACTTCATCCACTGCATGGTTTTTGATTTTATTTATCCATTAATTTCATTCAGATGCTACAAAACCATAAGTAGCTTTTCAGTAAGAAGTGCATTCCAAACAAGTGATCAATCCGGAACTTTTAACTTTGCACGCGCACG
This sequence comes from Platygyra sinensis, assembly GCA_019787425.1. Classification (NCBI taxonomy): domain Eukaryota; kingdom Metazoa; phylum Cnidaria; class Anthozoa; order Scleractinia; family Merulinidae; genus Platygyra; species Platygyra sinensis. Next base: position 11,062 of record JAHPZR010038625.1, on the reverse strand, counting down.
ATGCAAAACATGTCCTTTCGTTCACAACGTTGAGAAGATATCGGTACCCATTTTCTAATAAACTTATTTATTCTGTTGTTTTTCACGTTACCATGCACCAACCAATAACGTAGCTCCATCTTTCTGTATATAAACCACGCCCAACCCACAATTCCTCCATTCGCTCCGACGAAGGGCTAACGCTCGAAACGTCAGCTTTCAAATCTCTTCATGTGGCCGATTCACATTATCAACCCAGTTAACGAAACCAAATTATCTTGTAATACTCCCTATCAACGCAGCACCACAGTTTCTTTAGAAACTTACCCCCTTTATGCATTTGCCCGAGTGTCTGTCTGACTGTTCGAGTGTCTGTCTGTATGTATGCATGTCTGTATGTCTGTCTGTATATCTGTCTGTCTGTCTGTATGTCTGTCTCTCGGTCTCCTTGTCTATAGCAGCAAGTTAGTAAACTCACGGTGTTTGCACCATCCATGAGGGTCAGCAGCGTGGCCACAACCCTCTTCTCAAACTCATTCTGTACTTTGTCCCGCTTGGGACACAAAGCGTCAAGCTCGTCAATAAATATAATACTTGGAGCCCTTTCTCCAGCCTCGCGGAATATGTCCCTCAAACGGGCCTCTGACTCGCCGTAATACCTGACAAGGTAAATCACAGATGTTATTACACGATCAGTCAATACCAAGGAAATACTAAAGCTAGTCACACTGTTGTTGTTACAACGTCCTGACTGCAGATGCGAGCTTTGAAAGGCACTCGTTTACTCCAATAAGCGTAAACCATTTTATGCGTTCTTACCTATCTTGAAAATTCTAAACGATTAAAAATAAAGACTTCCAGAAACGCTCGTTGAAAGCAAAGACTTAGGAATTGATGCAACGCGTTTAGAAAGCTGAAAATTGGAACTTTCAAAAACGTTCTGTTCCAAATTAAATACTTTTGAAGACGCAGCATTTCCTGTTTATTAAAAGAAGAGTGGAAGAATGAAAAACGCAGTCCTTAGAGACCTTCATATAAAAAAAACAAAACCTTGGAAACGATTTCCAGAAATGACGTTAAGAACGGAACAAAGTAAGCATATACGTGAAGTATCGCCAAAGTTAAAACATCCTTAATGTAAGAAAAGAGAGCGGCGCAGTCATATAACTATTGTATCAATGCCGCGGACCCAGCAAAATACAGTGTCTTTTTTATACAACAGTGCCAAATAAGTTACTGTGCGAGGTATTGTTCACAGATTTACTTGACTCCCAAGTTAAATCACTATAAAACACTTCTTTGATAGAACTAACCTACTTAAGACATCAGGACCATTGATGCAGATGAAGTGAGCACCAGACTCCCCGGCCACTGCTTGTGCAATAAGAGTTTTCCCTGTTCCTGATGGACCATGGAGCAGAACGCCGCGAGGAGGTTGAATACCTGAACAGCGGAGAAATTTAACATGTATAATACAACACAATATCATTTCATCGTTGATTCATAAAAATGTTTTTAACAGTTTTAATTTAAGACATCAGAAGTGTCAGGAAATCAAACCGTCCGAAAGTTTTACGGGTCCAAAATATTTACAGCACGAGTATTTAACTTTGAATTAGAAGTAACACCAAACAAATCGGTTTCCGTTACGCCAGGCTTTACGGAACGAACTCTATTTGAGATATTCCTTGACCGTACGGTCAGCCTTTCTAAGTTCAGTTTCTTCATTCCTTGATATATATATAACATGTTTATAGGATTTGTGTTATTCGGTGTATTCGTAAACCCATTAGGGTGCAAAAAAATTACCATCTTTTGATGTTGTTCTAATTCGTGTTTTGTAGGCGTAAATTTCCTTAAGCTATGTTTCAGCCAAGTGTCTGAAATTTTTCCAAAATGAGACTGAAAGAATTGTTCGAAAATTAAACATCCGCAATTTTTTTGCAGGCACCATGATCGTTTTCTCTTAATCCTCTAAACAATCTTTGATAAGTGTAAATGAATTAAAGAATGAGGAGCAATCTTGCTTACAACGACAAAAAAATCCATCAGAAACGTTAAAGCTGATAAAGCCGACACAATTTACGAAGTACCAACCAGTCATGTTGTTTTAAGGAGATATTCGACGTTTTCCTTTCAAATTTGGCACGATATCTAATCCTTACATGCCTTTTCTAAATAAACTATAAATTAACGTTTGCTCAGCGAGTTTAGGTGCCCATAATTTCTATGACAATAAGACTTTACTCACATACAAATTAAACTAAAGCCCTGGTCAAACGGCTCATGATAGTCGATGATAGTTAAAGCGCGCGCTTCCGTTTGACCACCAACTATCATGCACTATCACTGACTATCGTCAACTGTCATTCTGTTTGAGCTTGTTCAAATTCTTCATGATAGTCGATGATAGTTTTTCTCGTTTGACCACGCGTGTGATAGTTCATGATAGTTTTTCGTCAGCTGTTTTGGTAATCACTGGCCCGATAGCGGTCAGAAAACAAGCTGCCGCCCTCTTTCGTCGCGAAAAATTCATACTTTTACAAGTTTGTCTTACGGGACGCCATTTAGTGTTCACATTTTTACGCGGAAAGAGCTTGGAACTTGCTGCTCTCGTAACTTTGCTTGCGCGACTGCCGGTGAACTATCGTCAACTATCACGAACTTCTTTGGCCGTTTGACCATTTGAATGATAGTTGGTGATAGTTGATGATAGTTAGGGGAGAATTAACTATCATCGACTATCACGCGCCGTTTGACCAGGGCTTAATTCTTTTCATATGACTGTTTGTGCACCACTCCTCGCTTTGATCGAGAGGCTCAGGTTAACTTCTAAATGAGCTACTCTCTAAATTTCCAGCTTTCCCGTTGACCACTATCACATTCTCGCTGTTTTTGCTTTATTTAGCTTTTTACTAAATACTTACCATAATTTGTAAACATTTCTGGATGTTTCAAAGGAAGCTCTATCATTTCGCGCACTAATACAACCTGCTTATGAAGTCCTCCTATTGATTCAAAAGTAACTCTCTTTCTTGATTTGCTTTGCTCATTTTGACGAGCGCCGTATGCGTGAATTGTCAAGTGGGTTTCTTCTGGAGATATGTAATAAAATACCGACTGGCTATCACATTGATTTGGCTCTAATTCTGTCCGCAGACAGCTTTGAGTTTGGTGTTCCTTGTTTGATGGAAAGTCTCTCTTATGAGTTTCTGTTTTTATTCCTGAAATTTGTCCTTTTATTTCATTTTCTTCTAGTTCTTCACCGCAGCTCTCACAGCCATTTGGTCGATGACTGAATGTCGAATTTGCGTCACTACCCAAATCATCAGCATTATCACTAGGCAGAACCGCTTTTATATCCAGTCTTTTTCCGTTATTAATGTTCAAAGCCTTCAATTTGTTTGCGAGGCTTGCAGTAGTATTTCCGCATGATGCTATCTGGTTCTGCAACTCTCCTGTGGAAATTGGGCTTTTAGCAAAATTGTAAGATCCTGTAAGCGCTGTGACGAGAAGTTGCCGTAGTTTACCGTAGAACTGAACTTCTACTCGGTGCCCAACAGAAACATAATGGTCACCTGCAAGGATATAGAAATTAAAAATTACAATTACAATTTCCTCGATTGTGATTGGCTTAAAAACTCCTATTTTTCACTAATTCACTTGCCAAGTTGTTATCGGACCAATCACATTCAAAGCTGTAGTTTCGCACGCGCGCGCTTGCTTTTTTTGTTTTTGGCGCCGAATTAAGGACGTTCGCGTCCAAAACTTCCCAAGATTAGATTAAAAACGTAAAAAAAATCGGGGGTCACCAAACTCGTTTTGAAGACAAGGCGTAGCACAGACCATAGCATCTCTAGGATTTTCAGCCACTTGAAGCGATTCCGGCCGGATTCATTACTATCGGCATATATTTAATTTGAAGAATCATATCTAAGTTATGTGTTTAGCACAGCATGTATAGGCCTATTTGATAGACCTTTGCTACATATGCCATTAAATCAGGTAGAATTAGCCTTTAAGAATGCAACTTTTAAGTCACGCACACCTGTATCCATGTCCCAATTCGAACCATTTGAATAGTATATGAGAAATGATTAAAACTTCCCACGTACAGATTTTTTTTGTATTTTAGTATAATGGAAAGAATCAGGAAGGAAGTGATCTGCCGAAAAAAAGTGGGGGTCATCGAGCATCCAACAAAAATATTCGCACACCAAGTTAACGCAAAGGTTATCACCTCTATACTTTGTTGAGTTAGGGATGATTCAGAGGATACACTGTCACAAAAGCGTTCTTTACACTAAAAGGGAGAACTGATATTAATTACCTGAAATATGACTGCTATCGCCCGTTAAGACGAGAGTGTGGTACTGAACTCGAGAATGGAATGTATCATGCTGACAAGGCTAGAGCGCATGCGTCTTACATACTGTGTTCAACCACAAGGACCCACAAGTAAAAGCACTGAACGTTCCTGTATAATTGTGTATGTAGTCAACGGGAAAGCTGGAAATTTAGAGAGTAGCTCATTTAGAAGTTAACCTGAGCCTCTCGATCAAAGCGAGGAGTGGTGCACAAACAGTCATATGAAAAGAATTAAGCCCTGGTCAAACGGCGCGTGATAGTCGATGATAGTTAATTCTCCCCTAACTATCATCAACTATCACCAACTATCATTCAAATGGTCAAACGGCCAAAGAAGTTCGTGATAGTTGACGATAGTTCACCGGCAGTCGCGCAAGCAAAGTTACGAGAGCAGCAAGTTCCAAGCTCTTTCCGCGTAAAAATGTGAACACTAAATGGCGTCCCGTAAGACAAACTTGTAAAAGTATGAATTTTTCGCGACGAAAGAGGGCGGCAGCTTGTTTTCTGACCGCTATCGGGCCAGTGATTACCAAAACAGCTGACGAAAAACTATCATGAACTATCACACGCGTGGTCAAACGAGAAAAACTATCATCGACTATCATGAAGAATTTGAACAAGCTCAAACAGAATGACAGTTGACGATAGTCAGTGATAGTGCATGATAGTTGGTGGTCAAACGGAAGCGCGCGCTTTAACTATCATCGACTATCATGAGCCGTTTGACCAGGGCTTTAGTTTAATTTGTATGTGAGTAAAGTCTTATTGTCATAGAAATTATGGGCACCTAAACTCGCTGAGCAAACGTTAATTTATAGTTTATTTAGAAAAGGCATGTAAGGATTAGATATCGTGCCAAATTTGAAAGGAAAACGTCGAATATCTCCTTAAAACAACATGACTGGTTGGTACTTCGTAAATTGTGTCGGCTTTATCAGCTTTAACGTTTCTGATGGATTTTTTTGTCGTTGTAAGCAAGATTGCTCCTCATTCTTTAATTCATTTACACTTATCAAAGATTGTTTAGAGGATTAAGAGAAAACGATCATGGTGCCTGCAAAAAAATTGCGGATGTTTAATTTTCGAACAATTCTTTCAGTCTCATTTTGGAAAAATTTCAGACACTTGGCTGAAACATAGCTTAAGGAAATTTACGCCTACAAAACACGAATTAGAACAACATCAAAAGATGGTAATTTTTTTGCACCCTAATGGGTTTACGAATACACCGAATAACACAAATCCTATAAACATGTTATATATATATCAAGGAATGAAGAAACTGAACTTAGAAAGGCTGACCGTACGGTCAAGGAATATCTCAAATAGAGTTCGTTCCGTAAAGCCTGGCGTAACGGAAACCGATTTGTTTGGTGTTACTTCTAATTCAAAGTTAAATACTCGTGCTGTAAATATTTTGGACCCGTAAAACTTTCGGACGGTTTGATTTCCTGACACTTCTGATGTCTTAAATTAAAACTGTTAAAAACATTTTTATGAATCAACGATGAAATGATATTGTGTTGTATTATACATGTTAAATTTCTCCGCTGTTCAGGTATTCAACCTCCTCGCGGCGTTCTGCTCCATGGTCCATCAGGAACAGGGAAAACTCTTATTGCACAAGCAGTGGCCGGGGAGTCTGGTGCTCACTTCATCTGCATCAATGGTCCTGATGTCTTAAGTAGGTTAGTTCTATCAAAGAAGTGTTTTATAGTGATTTAACTTGGGAGTCAAGTAAATCTGTGAACAATACCTCGCACAGTAACTTATTTGGCACTGTTGTATAAAAAAGACACTGTATTTTGCTGGGTCCGCGGCATTGATACAATAGTTATATGACTGCGCCGCTCTCTTTTCTTACATTAAGGATGTTTTAACTTTGGCGATACTTCACGTATATGCTTACTTTGTTCCGTTCTTAACGTCATTTCTGGAAATCGTTTCCAAGGTTTTGTTTTTTTTATATGAAGGTCTCTAAGGACTGCGTTTTTCATTCTTCCACTCTTCTTTTAATAAACAGGAAATGCTGCGTCTTCAAAAGTATTTAATTTGGAACAGAACGTTTTTGAAAGTTCCAATTTTCAGCTTTCTAAACGCGTTGCATCAATTCCTAAGTCTTTGCTTTCAACGAGCGTTTCTGGAAGTCTTTATTTTTAATCGTTTAGAATTTTCAAGATAGGTAAGAACGCATAAAATGGTTTACGCTTATTGGAGTAAACGAGTGCCTTTCAAAGCTCGCATCTGCAGTCAGGACGTTGTAACAACAACAGTGTGACTAGCTTTAGTATTTCCTTGGTATTGACTGATCGTGTAATAACATCTGTGATTTACCTTGTCAGGTATTACGGCGAGTCAGAGGCCCGTTTGAGGGACATATTCCGCGAGGCTGGAGAAAGGGCTCCAAGTATTATATTTATTGACGAGCTTGACGCTTTGTGTCCCAAGCGGGACAAAGTACAGAATGAGTTTGAGAAGAGGGTTGTGGCCACGCTGCTGACCCTCATGGATGGTGCAAACACCGTGAGTTTACTAACTTGCTGCTATAGACAAGGAGACCGAGAGACAGACATACAGACAGACAGACAGATATACAGACAGACATACAGACATGCATACATACAGACAGACACTCGAACAGTCAGACAGACACTCGGGCAAATGCATAAAGGGGGTAAGTTTCTAAAGAAACTGTGGTGCTGCGTTGATAGGGAGTATTACAAGATAATTTGGTTTCGTTAACTGGGTTGATAATGTGAATCGGCCACATGAAGAGATTTGAAAGCTGACGTTTCGAGCGTTAGCCCTTCGTCGGAGCGAATGGAGGAATTGTGGGTTGGGCGTGGTTTATATACAGAAAGATGGAGCTACGTTATTGGTTGGTGCATGGTAACGTGAAAAACAACAGAATAAATAAGTTTATTAGAAAATGGGTACCGATATCTTCTCAACGTTGTGAACGAAAGGACATGTTTTGCATCGTGCGCGTGCAAAGTTAAAAGTTCCGGATTGATCACTTGTTTGGAATGCACTTCTTACTGAAAAGCTACTTATGGTTTTGTAGCATCTGAATGAAATTAATGGATAAATAAAATCAAAAACCATGCAGTGGATGAAGTCTAGAAATTGTGACGTTATAGAAGATAAAAAAGGAGACGGTTCTCTTAGTTTAAGATGCATGCGTTGTCAGTCCCAAAACTAAGATTTTCGTCGAAATGTTCCGCGCAAAATTATAGAGCCGAGTGTGAAGCCGCAATGTTGGATGACCTCCCGGCTCCCTGGTCCTTCAACATGGCGGCCGGTAAATATTGTAAACATCTAGCTATCTAATCGATTGATTTTCTAAACCGAGCCAAAAAAGATTAAACGAGCACTTTTTCTAAAATGGTTAAAAGTCACGAGATAACTGTATATTTTTCGACAAACGCGTTCTTAGCTTTATATCACACACCGACATAACTTCAAAATTCAAAATGCGCTGGTTTCCAAACGAATGACGCTATTGAGCTGGAAACGGTTGAAAACATATATAAATTTAGTACCTCTTATGCCGAATAAGGAGGGGGAACAGAAACTAGTTGGGGCAAATATCCTTGTGGCAAATTGTCATTTTCTTGTAGCAGTGCAAGTCGTATTCTTCAGTTTGAGAAAAACACTGGAAACCTCAATATTTTACTTGTTTCTATTTCACAGAGTTTCTCGTCCGGTCACGTGATTGTTTTAGCAGCCACCAATCGCCCAGACGCCTTGGACCCAGCCCTCCGCAGACCTGGAAGGCTGGATCGAGAGATTGAGATCGGAATACCTAACGCTAGTGACCGTGAGGATATCCTGAAAACACTTCTCAGAAGTGTGCCGCATAATTTAACGGATGAAAATTTTACCAGGTACGCTCTGCGCTTACATTCAATAGTCCTTTTGTTAAGAGAAGGAAAAAATTTCGGCTTGGCGTATTCGAAACAATTGATTTAAAGTTTTAACTTCGTAGTAAAAAACCTCATACATTTAGTTCGTCGGTGAAGTTTTTTCCCTTCTTGCTTGGTTTTAGATTGGTCAAATGGTAGAAAAGCCAAGTTGAACTGATCAGAAACATTTTCTCGGAGCAACTTCTTCTTGTCCTTGTAAATCGTGTTGGATTTATTTTCCCGTGCTTCAGGGTTTCGTCCCCTGCACACTGCTGGAGAGCCAGAAATTTGAATTGACCAATCAGGGCTCAACAAGCGGGAAAAACTTTACTGTCCTGACGTCAATGTATGTTAACAGGAAAAACATTGAGGTCGGGCTGCTTTTCTCACTGGAGACGGCATTGAATATTCACAAAAAAGGATTTGTCTTTCCAATTTAAACCATTTCAGCTTGTAGATGGTGAAAAATATGAAACATTTTCTTTCCAAGCTTTTAATTTGGCGCAAAATTTTGTCACCTTTGTTTGGCAGCCCACACTTCGATCGCTGCCAGTGGGACAATAGGCTGATTTAGCAACAGGGGGTGAACTTTTTCCTCACTAGTCTACTTTTATCCTAAAACAAATGTAGTTAATTAAAGGGCATATAATTAATTTACTATATTTTGCCCTTTCCACTTCTTCTTTCACTGTACGTATTTTACTAAACATTTTGTATTCTTGTATGTAAAGTGGAAGTGGAAAATGAATAAAAATAAATAAATAAATAAATAAATAAATAAATAAATAAATAAATAAAAAACGTCAGATGACGACTGGAGGGCGCGCGGAGTAGGCTGGATTCTGTTCTAATTTGACCATATTTGGGTATTCTGCGCGCGCCGTCGTCAAGTGAAGTTCCCGTTCTCTTGTTAAATCAGCCTAATAGTTGTGTCAATGTTTACAAAATATGCTTTTCCTCGTCAAATTAAACCCAGAATTCAGTCTCGAGCTGAGCATTAACAGAGGCCAAAGCAACTTTAGCCTTGTCTCCTCTTCGTTTCGTCTCGTGACGTTTCGGTTAGACAGCTCGGTTTTGATTGGCGCTCGCCCCACGGGCGCAGCCAGCATATGCAAGGTGTGCGTACATTATATAAATATCTATTTTTCGTATTTCAGTTTCGCCGAAATGGCTCATGGGTATGTCGGAGCAGATCTTGCAGCCGTGTGCAAAGAGGCGGGGCTAATGTCATTCAAACGATGTCTAGCGGAACATGAAGGGCCCTCATCCCTAGATAAAAGAACCCGGGAGGAAACATTGAAAGAGCGCCTTTTGGTGACTAGAGAAGACATCATGGCAGCGTTCAGACAGGTTCGACCGAGTGCTATGCGTGAGGTGGCCATTGACGTACCTAAGGTGAGTGTATGCACCTTTATATTATGCAAACGTCTTTCAATTAGGTTGTGAATTTGTTTAGGGGAACTGTCCATTTTTTCAGCTAACTTTGCACACAAACTTGACATTGAAACTTTTGTTTTCCGACATTCCCCTAAGAATCACGCGAGCATGGAGAGAAAAAGCCACGAGCCTTGAGAACTAGTTTAATGGCGAGCAACTCGCGTGAATTTCACGCAGTACTTAGGTCAGGGATCATGGAAGAGTCAATAATAGAGTTAATGTGGCGCGCGAGTTGTTTTCGTGCGTTCGTGGAACGAGGACACTCGTATTTTCTCCCGCGAGTGATACCCTTTCAATTTTTACTGACTGATACCCAGTCTCCTGTTATGAGACACGAGGGTCGAGAGACGTCTGGATAGAGTCAGTAGTCTGTGGTCTCAGTCCGTCTCCAAGACAAACTGGTACTTATTCTCCCGGCGAAGCAGCACACAGCATAACCAATGACTTACTAGGTACAGTGTTGAGTGAATGTTGATGTGGTTTAGGTTCGTTGGGATGACATTGGAGGGAACGCTGTTATCAAACACAAGCTCAAACAGGCGGTGGAATGGCCGCTGAAACATCCCGAGGTAAGACTCGACTTAATGTCAGCCTGCGAAACTCGTTGTGAAGGATCATTACCAATGACATCTATGCAAGCGAGCACAGAGATGGACATTTGTGGAAAATTCCCTTCCGCGATCAGTCGCTCAATAATCATGTGGCTTCTGACATAATTTGATCCAATCACGTCATACTTTGTTTAATGCGAGAAGGGTAGGAAAACTGCCGTTAACAGGTTGTGTTGTGTTGTGGCTTGGTACTGAGAACACAATACATCACTGAATCCAAATGCACAAATGAACTTGTATTTTAATTGAAATTATAGAGCATCAACATGTGAAAATATTTAGAACTCCTTCCAACGCAACAAGCCATTTCCGAGTTCCTTTTCACCTATGTTGCTAAGCGAGTCCTGGCGCCCAACCTTTCATATGGAATTAAGTCTGATTTTCAAGACAATGAAGGTGCAAGAAAAAGTCATTTTCATATGAAAGGTTGTGCACCAAGGCTTGTTTTGAAACAGAGGTAACAGCAACTCGGAAATGGCTTTTTTTGGTCTGACAGGGAGCATCTACAGCTCTTCTTCGCGGATCAGGACTTTCTTAGCCGTCTCTATAGTTTATCTGCCAGTCATCGCCATTTTGATTACACGAAAGCATTTCGAAACATATATGTTGTTTGTTTACATGCGTGACATTTTGTTGACTTCCCCTGGTAGGCATTTCAACGACTGGGTATCCGTCCTCCCAAGGGAATTCTGATGTACGGTCCCCCAGGCTGTAGCAAGACTCTTGTAGCGAGGGCGCTGGCCACGGAGAGTGGGCTCAACT
>JAHPZR010038624.1:7500-24296 GCA_019787425.1 Platygyra sinensis | reverse complement strand
TTTTGCCTTCACTACACAACAGAACACACACAAAGGTTGAGGCATGGGCGTGTTGGTCAGCCAGGCCCAAGATCTGTTTAATTGTGGCAATTAACTTACAACAAAGTGGATAATAGATACATCAAGTAACGTCCTACATGCGCCAAAGCCGGACGCGTAAACCCAAAAAACCCCTTGTTAGGGAAAATAGGGACCGTGTACCCCCGACCAAATGCAATGGCGCAACCTTTGGGGTTTTAAGGTTGATTACTAAACAACAGAATGAAAAAGACAATTCATATGACTCTAATTACACAATAAAAATAAACCTTATGAGAAAGTGCTAGTGGCAAGGCTGACCGTAGAATGTCACAAGTTACTCAACCGTCTCTTTTTACAAACATACTTCCCATGAGCCCTCACGTACTACGCTCGCACCCAGTTCTCTGTTCCGTGTCGGCAAAATATTAATTTATGTCAATACCGATTATCACAAATTACATATTTTGCCTTCACTACACAACAGAACACACACAAAGGTTGAGGCATGGGCGTGTTGGTCAGCCAGGCCCAAGATAGAAAGCTAAAGGTAGGGCTTGAGCTCACAGAGACAGAGCTTTACAAACTTCTAACCTATTGGCAAGAGAATCCTTAACAAAAATGTTCTTCGCTGTGGCTGCAGCCCAGCGACCATGGCGCTGAAGATTCCTCTCCGAAACACCAGAGCTGACAGCTAAAGTAGCTCCACCTGATTTAGCTGAATGAGTGCTAAACTTAGAGATATCTGGCACAATATTCGCGGAAGACTTTTTGAAAGACTGCCTATAGGTAGAATAACTAATCGGCTTGTTTATATAGATAAGGCGCTTCTGATTGCTTGAAACTGAAATGGACCTAAAAAAGATACTCGTCTGAATTTTCAGGAATCTGAGCCTCGAGTATATACAGCTTAAGTAAAGAACAGGGACACGTGAACGACGAGGATTCAGCAATTACGACCGATCTGCCCTCCCTCAGTTGGTCCGTCTTGCTTTTCTCTAAACTGATTTTAACGAAACCCTCGTTACACTGAACATCTCTGCTACGAATAACGCATAACTCAGAACTTCTAAGAAAACCGGAAAATGCAAGAACTGATGCAAGAATGAACATAACTAAAATTTCTTAATTGTAAAAGGTCTTCTAGAATAGTCTCTGCAGCAGGAAGCTTGAGGTGGTGGTCGTGCAGAGGCTCCTTTTCTTCCTGTCTATTAACTATTTGCTGACTGTCAAGGCGAACAGCTCCTTCTTTCACGGCAACAACAGTAGGGTGTAATGTTGGTGAACTAACGCTTGCAAGATGGTGAATCCACTTGAACGCGTAGAAGGCGCAGTTGATGGCAGCGACGGACTTCTTCGACTCGAGGAGGTGTTGCAAGTAGAGGACACAATCAATGGGTCTGACTGGAAACTCCGAGGTACCCAAAACGTCACTAGCAAAGGTTCTCCACTTGTTAAGAGCTCTCAAGTAATTTTCGGATGTCCCAGACGCTATACATACATCCACTCTCGCAGAATTTTGGGCTTCTGAAGACCAAAAAACGGAATTGAAAATATCTAAGGATAAGAAAGAGGAAAAATGTCAAGCAAACCTAAAAACATATCAAAGAGACAGGCAGCAATGCACACATTGCACAATGCTGCATTTGTATTTAACTCACTGTCTTCAGTAAGGAAAACCACTTTGTTCTCCAGGCGATACACTTCTCACGTTACACAACACTACATGTATGCTACATGTATGCCCCTCTAGGGCATTCGCACATTGCCAACATAATAAACCCCTCTAGGGTGCAAAACAGGCGATACACTTCTCACGTTACACAACACTACATGTATGCTACATGTATGCCCCTCTAGGGCATTCGCACATTGTCAACATAATAAACCCCTCTAGGGTGCAAAACAGAAAAAACATGTGATAAAACGCCCCTCTAGGGCCTCTCATGGATGCCTCTCTAAGGCATAACGCGTTTGACTTCAAATAACTAACAAATAATAGGAACTTCACGCAAATACGGGGCCTTAACAACACATATTGAAAAGAACAGCTGCAATCTCTAGCCCAAATGGAATCAGACACAAGGAACTAGAAAACTTTTAACTCGGAATCTAATCTGGGGGCGATGCTAAATTCAAGACGTAGGGCTAAAGAAACAAAAAAGGCTTGCTACCAAAAATAAAATACTTAGCTTTCCCTCTAATGAATAAATTAGGAAACTAGGCAGGATAACCCAGCCATGGACAAATGTACTCCAATGGAAACCATCCGAACACATGATGGGCCAAAAGTGGACTGACTTCCAAAGGGGAACGATCAGAGTTTCTTGCGCGCTGTAAAGTTCCATATCCTTAATAACTTTACACGTTAAATACACAGGGGGGCACAGCCAGATGTTATGATGAGACAACGCATTAACCGCGCATTAACGCCACTCGAACCAGGCTGGTAAAACCTTGAATTAAACCACTGGATTTTGGCATTGTAGGGACAAGCGAACCTATCGCAGGTATGTGGGCCCCATAAGTCGTCAAGAGCATCGAAGACCGCATCGTTGATCATGTAGTCGTCATAATCAATAAACTTGCTAATATCGTCCGCCACACTAATCAGATCTCTTGGGATCCATTGCATATCAATATTCACAGCATTAAGTAAAGAACTTCGATGGATATCCATTGCAAGCTCCTGTAATGCTGGAGTCTTAGACCCGGAATTAACGATCCGGACAACGTTCTGAATATCCGTAAACCACGTGACTGTCTGGGCTTTCAAAGACTCCGCGAAGGCTTTCATTGATAAGGAAATTGCTAACAGCTCTCTGAATGTAGTTCTAACTTCGAGCTTTCTCAAAATCTGATCAGTTTTGATGGAATGTCTTCCCCTTGAACTCGATGAAACTGCCGCAAGATGAGCCAGAAGCATCGAAGTAGACGATCTTCGAAGGCTTGCGCCTGACAGGCCAAATAGGTATTCCGTTAAGACTTGCAACATTAGATTTCCAGAAATTCAGCTCAGCCCAAGCTTCAGACAAAAGACAAGGCAATCTTACGAACTGGATGACAAGACGAGGAAATGGCCAAAAGAGCCGCTAAGTCTTCTTGTACACTGGTAATCCGCTTGTCAGTGGCAGAAATTTTAGAAGAAGAAGTGTTAAGAATGGCTCCGAGCCAAGTAATAACCTGAGTGGGCTCCCAAACGCATTTGGCTTCATTGGGAATAAAGTCTGATTTCAGCAAATCTGCATGTACTTGCAAACTAGCGATTTCTGCCTTATCAATTATGTCAGCGGCTGCTCCGAGAACATCTTCCATATAAACCACGATCGACTTTGCTTCACATCTCCATTTCTTGACCAAAGGCTTGAGTAATTTTAAAATAAACAAATAAGGCGCGGAATTGAGACCAAACGGAAGAACAGAAAACTGGAAAAATCTGGTGCGTCTTGAGGAAAATGTCCACGCAAATGATAGATGCTTCCTGTGGTCCGGGAATATTTCAACATGATGGTAACCAGACTTCAAATCAAAAGAAAACATATAATCGCCAGGACTCAAAAACTCTTTCGCAATAAACAAATCTTCACACCGGAATCTGCATTTATAAAGGAACTGATAAACGTGGCGAAGGTCTAAAATTAGACGCTTTTTGCCAGATTTTTGAATAGTTACGGACAAATGATTGACGATAACAGGAGCTTCAAACACTTCAGTGACGCAACCGTTGCTAATGAGATCGTTGATGGCACTTTCGATGAAAGCTGGTTGCTCCAAAGCCGAACTATTGTTTTAAGCTGTGAAAGGCGGAGGAATTTGAAGAAGCGGTAATTTATAGCCATGTTTAATAACATCCAGGATAAATTGAGACGCGTGAATGTCGATCCAGAATTTAAAGGCTCCACGTAACCGTCCTTTAACGGACAAATGTCATTGCCGGATTTAAACTCGAAAGAATTTCCGTTGACACGAAGAAAAACTAATTCGTCGCTATCCTCATGAACAAGATCTTCTTCCAAATCGAAGTCCGAAGTGGGTCAATTGGGACTCTGACCGGCATTAGAAGAAACGTTAAACCGCAAATTAGGACACAAAACCTCCAATGCCCGGGTTTGCCACAAGCAAAGCACAAACCAGATGCGGATCTCTGAGACGAAAACTGCGGGTTTATACACGCGAAAACAGATTGGGTAGTTGTGAGGCGGAAAGCTGCGCAGTTGTTGAGGTCGAAGGGACGTTACTTTGCCGGATCGAGCGAGATGTAAAACGCTTCGTGAACCTAACTGCCTTGGATTCGGCCCTGATCTTTTTCTCATCTTCCTGGTCGTCTTTATCCAAGGCTTGTTTGGTCTTATCGAAATCGTTGCTTTGGAGGGCAATTTGGGCGTCTTCAACGGCATCTTTGATAGCTTTGTTAGCTTTGAATTGCTCCTCGTTGCTCTTTTTATTGAATTGAGGAACGGAATCTCGCTTCAGCCTATTGCTCTCTGACATCTGTTGGGAAGCGATGGATTCGTTAGATCGTTTGAGGTCAGAAATCGAAGAATTCACGAGATCTTTGATCTCAACGAGAAGAGCTCTGTTGTTTTCAGTGATGACTTTCCTGACGCCTGCTTCATCCATAAGTAGACAAGCAAAAGTGATGAAGAGAAGAAATAAACCTTATGAGAAAGTGCTAGTGGCAAGGCTGACCGTAGAATGTCACAAGTTACTCAACCGTCTCTTTTTACAAACATACTTCCCATGAGCCCTCGCGTACTACGCTCGCACCCAGTTCTCTGTTCCGTGTCGGCAAAATATTAATTTATGTCAATACTGATTATCACAAATTACATTCTACTTAAGAAGAGACTGTTTCTTTTGTGCAGTGTTTTCGAAAAGCAATTTGCCGAGACTACATGTATTTCTAAGCGGTCATTCTTAGCGGTCCGTATATTGCAAAATTCAGACCGCTCAGAGAACCAATCAGAATCCTCCTTTTCATCGCGGACTAGTTCAGCCATACAATAATTATCTTTAGTATCAGCCAACTAGTGGCGTGGACTAATGCAAATCCTGCATTTTGATTGGCTACGCTACTAGGAGACTAATAGTAATAGTCATCGAGTAGCGAAATTTGCCGGGTTTTCTTTCGTTTTTTCCCCAAATAAACATTTCATGAACTTGCATTTGCTAACTTTATTATTGCCTTTTCTGTCCGACTAGTTGGGTGATACTAAAACAATTAGACCCTTCGCCCTCAAGGGCCATGGGTCAATAGCCCATGAGGCGATGCCGGATGGGCTATTCACCCGTAGCCCCTTCGGGCCACGGGTCTAATTGTTAAATATTGGCAATTGCAGGGCGAGAAGGATTACGCCATTGCCAGTGTAGCACACAGTACCCCCATTACACCAGTAGGAAGTCTGTACACTCCCAAAGGCGATGACACAGATAGTTCGATGGAAATTAGTTTCGATGAACATGGAAATGCACAGTCCGCTCAGAAAAAACCTGGAGATGCTCTAAACGAGTATTTGCAAGCACGAGACGCCAGTCCTATTCGTTCTAGGCTTAGCACTCCTCTGGATATCGCGAGTGAGAGGAGCAAACGCTATTACGTACGGAAAGCTGTTCAAAGTGTAACGGCTGTCATGGAGGACATCGCACCCAAAAGTCCTGCTCAACTATTTCAGGCATTGTGTTCCTCAAAAACCATCCAAAACATTTTGTCGAATGATGACGAACCTGATGAAGTCACCGTGGACGAAACCTTAATGGAGGCGCTTGCTGAATGCTACCATGCTGCAACATGCTGGGAAACACGGCGACAAATTTTGTCCATCATGGCTGATAGAGTATCATTTAGGAAACTAAGACGTTGGATACCTGACCTCTCAAATTATCGGTATACAGAGGCTAAACGCCATTGCCTGGTACATGGGAGGGGAGCACCTGTACCGTCAGTGTCAACACCTGTAATAGGTGTGTCTACTGCTCAAATAGACCACTATATTGCATTTATCACCAGTGCTCATACTATACAGGACTTGCCCTTCGGGGAGAAGGTAGTAACGTTGACATCAAGAGAGACCATTAAAGTGCCAAACGTAATACGCACAATGATTCCAGAGAGGATTGTAAAGCAGTACTTCGCCTATTGCGACGAGACAGGGTTTAAACCACTGAGTCGCAGCACCCTACTGCGTATTTTAAATGTGTGTCCCGCCTCGGCGAGGAAGTCCCTACAAGGACTAGACTACATTAGTTCTTCAGGAGCTCAGGCTTTTGATGATTTATGTGAAGTTGCCGAGATGATCGGAGACGCAGGCCAAGGTATGGGCTGGGCGAAAGAGAAGCAAAGTCGCCTAAGGGAAAGCAAGCGGTATCTCAAGAGTGATTATAAGGTAAGTTCCACACGATGACACTTCGCTCACTAGCGGTCACCCTAGTACAGAATGATCGTGGGAAAGTCAGGAATCGATTGGTAATTTTCAGGTAAAACAAGTTGAACAAATTGTGGTTTTCGATGTTCACAGTTTTGTTTTTTTACCAGGCCTAACCATCACAAGATTGTAACATTACTTCATTAATTATGTCGATTGACTCAATAAAGAATTTTATTATTCATTCAAAATATTTCCCCGTTTCTGATTGGTTAAAAATTACACGCATAATTCACTATAACCAGCTGCCGTTTACTAAATATTGAACCAATGACGTCAAAAGTGCAGCCCGCGGCAGATTATTGAACCGTTAACCGAGAAAATCTGGGGACAAGGTTGTGTTATATTTGGTGAGCGGAAAACAAAGAGCGAAATGGCGAAACTCCTTTAAGAACGGGGAAATGTTTTGAATGAATATTAAAGCAATTATTGAATTTGGCTTTCGTAGGACATGAAGAATTCTGAAGACATCGGAGGGTGTTATCCACCTCGGCCTTCGTGGATAACACCCTCGGCCTCTGTGGATAACACCCTCCTTGATCTGCAGAATTCTTCATATCCTACTCAGCCTCAGAATAATTGCTAAATATTATTATTCAAAGTCGCTAGCGCTATTTCAGAAAGGTTAGTTATTATAAATAGGCACCAAGATAGCTTTAATTTATTATCTTCATAAGATGTTTCTTCTACAATTAAAGATTAATTCTATTGAGTTTGTTGATTCTGCACTGAAAACTGCTGCCTGAAACCAAATATCATGTTGTGGTACCTTCATATTACAGGTGCACGTGTCTCAGAGTTCTCCAGTACCCGATCATTGTAGAACGTTCGCTCTAAGCGACCCCAAGAATTCTGCATATCAGGCTCGCTGTGACCATGAGCACAATGAGGTTTGTGATCGATGCAATATTCTAGCTGAGACCTTGCTTGATATTTTGAGGCAGGCCTGGCAGCGCAGACAGGGCACCTGTGATCTGAAGAAAGGGAAGAGCTCTTATTTAGAGTTAAACAAAGGAAAACAGCCATCTGGTCGTGGAAATCACACCTTCTTCGCTCTGTAAACCAAGATTCAGCTCGAGTGGAGATGCTGGAGAAACTAGATGAATAGTCAGTGCTGTTAGTGCAAGATTGGGCGATGAAATATTTGCCCAGAAAGTACAGAGAAAGTCAAACTGACTGGTTTGGAAAACGCGGAATCCCTTGGCACATAACAGTAGCAACGAGGCGTGAGGGCGAGGAGATAAAGATGCTAACCTTTGTCCACATATTTCAAGCTTGCAGTCAAGACAGCTGTGCTGTACTTGCAGTGATGGCAGACGTTCTACGGCAGCTCAAGATCACAATCCCTCAGTTAGAGTTCCTCTACTATCGCCAAGAGAATGCCGGCTGCTACCACTGCGGAGCAACCATAGTCAGTGCCAGTGTCATTGGCGAGCAATATGGTGTCACCATAAAGGGCCTTGATTTCTCAGACCCTCAAGGGGGGAAAGGGCCATGTGATCGGAAAGCTGCGACAATTAAATCGCACATGAGAATTTATCTCAACTCTGGGAGCGACATTGAGACGCCTTCTCAAATGAAGGATGCAATTTTGTCATCCGGTGGAGTGTCAGCAGTTAACGTCACACTATATTGCATCTCCCGATATGCCATCCTTGAAAGTCGAAGGAGTCAGTCTGCTTAACAATATTAGATATGAAGATGATGGAATTCGTGTGTGGAAGGCTTATGGCATTGGCTCTGGAAAGCTTATCAAGTTGCAGTATCCATCTGCCTCACAGCTTCCCACTCTCACAGCCACCCATACACATACCAGCATGTTTTCTTCAACCAAACCAAGACGAACCGCTCAACAAGTACCTCCCGATAGAGCTAGTGATGATCAATCGGACCAGAATGCTCACACTAACAGCAACTTCATAAGCGCACAAGAAGCAGTCTTTGCCTGTCTTGAAGAGGGTTGCACGCGGACTTTCCTAAGACATTAGCCATTGCAGCGACACCTAGATTGTGGTAAACACGAAAGAGCTCTAGAACGCGAGACCTTAATGGACAGAGCTGCAGTGGCTTATGCAGAGAGGTTGGAAGGGCAGCCATCTTCACTACCAGGGACTCGGGTAGAGACTAATGCAAACACCCGACGTGAATACACCCTTAGTGCCAGTAAAAAACTTTCATTGGGTTGGGCTTTGAAGGCTTCGAATACACGGAGAAGCAGGTTTACCGCCAGCCAGAAGGCCTATCTAACTAACAAATTCAAGCTTGGAGAGCAAACAGGGAAAAAGGCAGATCCTTCCTCAGTCGCACGGGCGATGGTGAGTGCAAAGGATGCAAGTGGCTACCGCCTGTTTACAAGCGATGGCTTTCTCTCTGCAAACCAAATAGCTGGTTTCTTTTCTAGTCTGTCAGCGAAGAAATCCCTTCACGAGGTGGAAGAGGCTGAGGACGATTTCCAGAGTGCTGTGGATGAAGCGAGCATTGAGAAACTCACAAATGTGGCCGTTCAAGAACTGCAGATTAGACACCCCATATGTTATGATGTATACAATCTCTGTTATATGGCTGCGAGATCAAAGTTAAAGAACTTTTGGGTTTCAGTTCTAAAGGACATTTGTTTGTTTTATGACATTGATGTCACCGACGTAACAATCCACCGCAAACAGCCTTACGTGAACAAGATTCAGTCACTTTGTCTAAGCTGTGTCTGCCAGCAGCAAGATTCATAGTCCCTTATTGCTGTTACTTAAAATAAAACGGAACAGTGGCCTTGAAGCCAGAGATAGACTGAAAAAGTCCACGCGAAAAGAATCTCGTAGGATAATTAGTTTTTTTTCGGCTGTCTGTCTTTCTCTTTCTATCTTTTGGTTCCGTAGATTAAATCAGTTTAGGCCCAGGTGTAGCTATTTGACGCGGACAGTACCATTAAGTATTGTGTGCAAGGTGTTTGCGCATGGAAATCTGTTGAGTAATATTATTTTCTCTTCCTCTACGTTCCACCCCTGGGAGGAGCCCATATACTAACTGAAGGCTTAGGCGAGTAGAGGTGAGAACTAGCTAATCATACGACATGGCGATACAAATGGATGATCACAAAGAAATAACAGAGATTGATATGTATTTAGTTAAATCATTTAATGACTTCATGAGACTATTTACTTAATTGTACAATTTTTATATCATGTCTTCAAACATGTGACAACATAGAATTGACCGGAATTCTATAATCGTATCATACAAAAAATGTTGTTCACAGATCTATTATCTATCTCGGCTGGGGGGTTTAGTTTCAAGCCGATACAGTTTAGACGAAGGCAAAATCTTAATTTTGTTGGGGCCCCTGTGCTCTTAGTTTCGTTGCGTGACAAACATGAGCGACCTATATTATCTAGGACAAGACTCCATGCGGAACAAGTCTTGGACAAGGCTAAATGTACGTCTTTGGGTTTCAGAATTATCGTTCTCTATCATGCAGTCAAGTTATCTCAATTACTATAGCCGTGTATGGTTATATCTGACCAAAACTACGATGTCTTGTGCAAGAGCCGTACGTAATGCTTGGTTATTGTGTCACTTGGTAAACATTGTCGAAGCGATGACAACAATTTTGAGGATAAAATAGGGATAAAATTAAAATTCCCTCAACTGCAGCCACTGGATTTACAAGATGAGCTTGTAATATTGATTTTTTTAATTGATAGGATGCTAAGCGCTACGATTTGTTTCGAATTTTTGATTTGACAACATATACTCTAGTTCGATTATTTGCGGTTGTTGGCACCTCGAGGAAGTGATTTTTTAACAAAACCAAACTATCTGCTTATTCGCAAAATATAACACCCCTCAAAGATTTATGCGGGCCTTCCTTAACAGGCGTGTGACACGTCATTGCGTGACGCACAAATTAAACTGTTAGCACGGGATTCAGTAATTTTGCTCGTTTTGGCCACTAAGATGGTTAAACTTTACTTGTTTACAAGCTCACTCGTACGTTATATGTCAAGAATTGCGATGTTTCTGCAAGAGCCACCCAGGTATTGTTCAGATCAGTTATTCATTCGGTAGACACTGTTGGAAGGAAGATTCAGAAGATGACTATTTTGAGCAGAAAATAGGGATAAAACTCAGTCTTCAACCACTGGATTTACCAGGTGAGCTTATAATATTGATTTTTTGTTTATAGAATGCTTAGAACTAAGATTTACTTGGAATTTTTGGTTGGACAACAGAGACTCTAATTCGATTATTCGCAGCTGTTGACACCTCGAGGCAGTGATTTTCCCGAAATAGAGCGTGCATTTTTGGGGCAATAATTAAAAGCCCCAAACTAATCTTCATATCCCTGAAAAGAAGAACATTTCCACTAATCACAACCTTAATCTCAAGTCTTTCGGAGTTATACCGCATAGGTAAAATGTGTCCTAAAAACATGCTAGAAAATTAGATTTTAAAATCATAAAATATTAGTAATTTTTAAACTCGCGCCGTGAATTCAATATCAAACGAAAAATCCTAGTTTTCGGCTTAAATAATTCACCAATGCCTTCCACGCAAATACACAAATTGACGAAAAGCGAACTTGCTTTAGCACTTTTCAGGAGCGAAGTTCTTGCGTTGTTACTCGGCACGCTTATGTCGACCATTTTGTAGCGGCTGGCAGCCTGTACAGTTTTTGAAGATTTTGTGGAAAACAAAAGTAGATCTGAACAAAAAGAATATACCACGTTTATTAACTCATCATGGGACATCTCTGAACGAAAGATGAGGGAAATCAATTTTTCAAGCATGTGCCACATTTTTGTGATTTCACGCGGTTTTCAGGGACATTCTCTCTTAACGTCTTTTGATCCAACACTTTCTTTCTTTTTTCTTTTTTTTTTTGAAGAATTAGTGATTTTTATTTACAACAATAATACAACTACAAATTACAGCAGAGATAACTATTTACAACGGTAATACAACTACTTCCACTACTTAACAAAACGATTCAATTATACATGCTACTTACGATACTGCAATTTGCCTAAATTACTCCAAGTTACATTTTTACGATTATTTTACAAATAGAGACATAAGAGTAGGAGTAGCACATCCCCTGAGACAAAGATATTTGGCGTAGCTCGTGCACATAGTGTTCTCCATTTGCTCTGAATTTCCTCAGTGTGTTATTTTTAAAAGCGATTGTACGTTCACAAAGAATCTTTTCATTAAGTAAAACGCAGAAAATTTCAAAACTGGGAGAGGTTTTATTTAATCATGAGAGAAAGATGTGGTATTTTGCAATAATGACATAATGATTGAGGGCTTGAAAATATTTGATTCAGGCTTATAGCCGTATAAAATATCTAAAACGCTTAGGGTGACATTTTCCGATCTCTTTTCGTTCCACCAGCTAACTACCCTTTGCCAAAAAAAATTGAGTACCGGAGCATTCTTATAGAAGGTGAAATAAATTCCTTTGAGGGTGGCTACAACGATCACAGCTCGGAGATGTTCTCAATTTCATATTGTTATGTTATGTACCACCTTACATTGAAAACATCTCAGTTTGTTTTCCATTGTGACCTTGAAGGGTAATTCATAGACAGCTTTAGTCGAGATATTTTGTTCGACTAGTTTCCTTTCTACATTCGGAGGTTTAAGCATTTTCAGCACAAACATTTTACGAGCAGTTTTGGCGGTGACGTTCGCGGACGTGAGGTTGTGTCCCTCACAGTTATCAAGAAGTTCTGAATTAAGAATTGGTTTTTTCCATTCATCAGGGATCGCAGCAAGGATACCATTATAAGTTAGAAAGTTCACTGACAAACCATATTTTCTTTGAAAATCGGGTCTCGATGAAAGGTTCCACTTTCGTTTAAAAGATGGTGAATTTTAGTTACCCCTTTTCTACACCAAGACGAGTAAACACTGGTTTCCCATCTATTCTTATGAAGAACACTTGGGTCACGGGTGCCAGTACCCGGGTCCCAGCTTCTAAAAACACCCCGGTTGTCCCAAAAAATTTCGACACACACTGGATGAGGATTGCGTTAATTCCGAATGTTTCACTGCGTTCGCGGCGCGAACGCAGTGAAACAGACACTATATTTGCTTTTTTATGGTGAGACGGAAAGAGGTGAAACTGTGTTCTATAGCTTAGCTGCACATGAAAAAGGTCTTTTATAGACTCTCTTACCTTAAAAACCAGCGACAAAGACTTTAGCAGCAAATGGCAGCAAATAACATGTAGGCCATCACGGTTCACCAGACCCTTGTGTTGGAAAAGTGACCGTTGGTAGGATTTAATGATGGTGATTGGGTACTGGACAAAACGAGGACTTGTAAACCCGAACGCGGCCTTGCAAAACGCGAAATTGCAAAACGCGGGCTTGTAAAATACTTGGTCTTAACTTCAAATGACTTGCATTAGAAGAATTGTCTTCATTTTAACGATCATCTCTGATCCAAAGACGCTTCAAATACTTATCAACTGTATACTTCTAACATACTTAGTGAAAATTCCTCTTTTGACTAGGCATGAAGGAGTTCCGTGATGACTTTACCCTGCTTTACCGACACATGTGTAACGAAAAGCGGATAGACCACAGAGTTCACAAACTGAACTAATTTAATGCACTGAGCCAACAACATAACAAGATGGCTGACCACACGAAAACTGGTCACGTGACGCGCAAGGCGGGAAACTGGACTTGTTCTTCATGTACAGTAAGCGCACTCGTTACAACATGCACAAAATTTGTTGACGATGCCATAAGCTGTGTGAGTTGTGCTCTCAAAAACCACACGCTTTTTAAATTAGTGAGAATACGAATGCAGAATGCACACCGCAGCCTGAAACCAGGGATAAAATTAATACTGACGATAAAATGTAGACTGCAAAATTCCTCGGGAGGGGAACACTATTAGGGCTACCGGCACATATAATGCCCCATTCAACCTGTTTATGGTAACCACTCGAAACGTCAGCTTTCGAATCTCTTTACTGTGGCCAACTCACATTATCAACCCACTGAGTTGATAAATCCAAATTATCTTGTAATACGCCCCTCTGACGCAGCACAACAGTTTCTTTAAAAACTTGCCCTCTTTATTCATTTGCTGACGTTTAGCTCTTGTTGCGTTTTTACTTGTGTTTCCAGGAACATTTTGATGAATAATCTGTAGTAATAAATATCCCATTACCACCGTTTTCGTTGATACGCGACTTTGGAAAACAGAACACACGCGGAAAAGTTTCCAAAATTTCCGTCGGTCTTGCGTGTTATCGACAGATCGGATCGAAATCCACCAATCACAGCCATTATACTATAATCACCCTGAAACGATTATAAAATATTTTGTAACTAATCTCAATAACAGAAACAGAGCATCAGGGGCGGGCATCTCGTTTATTGATGCAGGATACAGCGAGCGTTACATCATCAAAAGGTTAACATAGCGATGAATAAACAGAAAATTAAAAGCAAAGTTGAAAGAGATGCCTTCGAGTGGCTCTTGCATAACTTACAAATTCTTAAATAGCCTACTAACCCCTTAGGGATTCACGCCTAAAACACTTCCATGGTTAACATGAACAATACATACTGAACATACTCTAGTGTAACCTTCAGACCTTCTTTACGTCATGCTAACGGGCTGTGATTGGTGGATTTTGATCCGATCTGTCGATAACATGTATGATTGACAGAAATTTTGGAAACGTTTCCACGGGTGTTTGTTTTCGAAAGTCGCGTATCAACGAAAACGGTGGTAAATCAAATTTCAAACCATTCATATTTGTCGGAGCTCTTCTGAAGGTTTTTAATTTTAGTCTGGAAGCTGCGCAGATATTTCTGAGGACTTCATGACGGCAAGTTAAACCAAAAACTAATGCTCGTAGATATGGAATCTCTCTTTTATTCATTCTTCATTTAATAGTGGGACATGTATTTTCTCAACTACACTACCCTAGCTATGCGCCACTATATCTATTCAAATAAAATCAATAGTAAGGGCATTTACATGCACGAATTTATCAATAAGTTATCTCTTAAGTACAATTAGGAAAATATCAATTAAAACAAAACATCTAAAATAAAAATCAATTAACGAAATGACATCCTCTGATATAGTTGTAGCTAAAACCCTGTAAATTCCCCTGCATCCTGACCAGTTCTGTAACATTTAGAGGTTTAGGTATTGGAAATACAGTAAGTAAGAGAGTAATTGTGTAAGTATTAATACAACTGTAAATAATAATAAAATACTTGTAAAATGTCCCCTGATCCCTCCGCCTCCATTAGTTCATAAGCTATTTGCGGGGGGAAAGTAATGTAATGAGATATTTTTTTCCAATTTTCAATAAATTTGTTGTTTGTTGTTGTTGTAAAATAACAATAATAATAACAACAATAATAATAATAATAATAATAATAATAGTAATAATAGTAATAGTAATAGTAATAGTAATAGTAATGGTAATGGTAATGGTAATGGTAATGGTAATGGTAAAAGTAATAGTAATAGTAATAGTAATAGTAATAGTAATGGTAATAGTAATAGTAATAGTAATAGTAATAGTAATAGTAATGGTAATGGTAATGGTAATGGTAATGGTAATGGTAATGGTAATGGTAACGGTAACGGTAACGGTTATGGTAATGGTAATGGTAATGGCAATGGCAATGGCAATGGCAATGGCAATGGCAATGGCAATGGCAATGGCAATGGCAATGGCAATGGCAATGGCAATGGCAATGGCAATGGCAATGGTAATGGTAATGGTAATAGTAATAGTAATAGTAATAGTAATGGTAATGGTAAAGGTAATGGTAATAGTAATAGTAATAGTAATATATAGTAATAGTAATAGTAATAGTAATAGTAATAGTAATAGTAATAGTAATAGTAATAGTAATGGTAATGGTAATGGTAATGGTAATGGTAATGGTAATGGTAATGGTAATGGTAATGGTAATGCCTATGGCAATGGCAATGGCAATGGCAATGGCAATGGCAATGGCAATGGCAATGGCAATGGCAATGGCAATGGTAATGGTAATGGTAATAATAATAATAATAATAATAATAATAATAATAATAATAATAAAGCAAAAAAAACTCATTAATAATTCATCAATTTAAAACAAAGAAAATCACAACCTTGAAGGAGGTTCGGACACCTTTCAACTCACAGGCTCCCCAAGCTCTAAATACGTGGTGTATGCGACAGCTTGTATATATAGAGAATTGTATGGGAAAATCACCGACCATAAAAAAATTGTGTAAATAACTATCTCATTTGAAATAAAGTTTTCCTACCTCAAATGTATCGCGAACTTGTTTCTTGTGCCGATTTTAGAGCCATTCTGACGCCGTTTAGTGAGGTTATTTGAAACCGTTACTCCTCCTTTTAAAAGAATGGGAAGGCATACCACTCCATGCATTGCTGGCCAGACGTCACTCCACAAATCGCTTTCTCCTCAACAGGAAAAGTCCCGAATCGCAAAAAAAATAACAGTTCTATAAAGTCCAATAAATTTCACTCCAAATGCGTGTGTTTCGGTGGCCGAAAGACTCGTGAAGAACGAAAAATTTATCAATATTGCCCCAATTAACACGAAACTTGAGGATTTTGTAAAGCTCATTGTGCTCTTTCTGAATATATGGGTCTTGTGTTGTTAATCCCATAATAAACGGACTCATACCCAGGCCCTCACGGTATGAAATCCGGCAGTTCATAAAGCCCTGCCTAAGCATGAATATTAAAGCCTACAGGCGAAACCAAAGCTGCGAAACAACACCTATAAAACTACTTGTGGAATCCTTGAAATGGGTAACTGCCATTAACAACATTGTAGGAGTCCTCTCCACTGGCATGTCGAAAGCATTCGACTCGCTGTACCTCTTCCCCCCTTGCCATTCATCAACAAACTGACAGCATAAAGGCTAGTTCTCGCTAGCGCATAACCATAACATAAGCATTACAAGTGAGGACACCCGCGACTTAAGCGTAAGCATAAGCAGAAACATAAGAAGAACGAACCCACTTATTTGTCTTATGCTGTTCTCACTTGCGCATAAGCATAAGCATAAACGCATAAGCATAAGAACAATCAATCAAGTAATTTACTCAGTCTTACAATATTATTGATGATTTTGATATTGAGCTTTTCATTTATTTAATTCCCTATGAATGTGTACAAGTTACCACATGTACTGTAATAAATAGCCAATAACGTTAACTTATTTGGTGGGTTCCCTGTGAACTGATGACTATCCTGTACAAGCAAAAATATTTTGATTAATACAGTACAGGTCAAAGGGATTGCAGCACCTACACGCGCGTAAAATGCGTGTAGTCTGCGTGTAGTATTC
>JAHPZR010038624.1:0-2500 GCA_019787425.1 Platygyra sinensis | reverse complement strand
AAATAGAAAAGACCAAGCCTAGTATTTTGGGAGGCTTTTATGCAAGCTACATGGCCTCGTCTTTATTAAACTGAATAAAGCGTTTGTAAGAAATTGGCTTCACAATGTGGACTTCACAATCTTTATTTCATCCGTCTGAGGACTGTAACTTCACAATCTTATACAATCGGTTAACAATCTTTTCCAAACACTTCTACTCTTTCCTTTCTCACTTCGACAATCAACATCTCGCCCTTCTCTCTCAAGCACATGCTTAATCTGTCAATCAACTTGAAGCTAACACGTGACCAGAGACGTAACGCGTAACGCAATGCGTAACGCCAACAACGGATTTCTGACACTCTCCCCCCTCTTGACTCGTATGAGTCAAGAAAACAGCCACAATGTTAGTTGTTTTACTGATTTGCCAGGTGGCTTATCCTTTTAGCCGCATCCAAAGCAGCCACTCTGCTAGGCCGACTGCTCCCTTGCAAATCTGTTGATTGCACTTGATTTCTGTCTTGTCTCTTACCTGCATTCGGCCCAGCATGAACTTCAATTGGATACAATTTCTGAACTGGCCTAGGTATGTGAACATCCCTCCCTTTGGTGATTACCCTCACATGTGCCCCTCTTACCTCCTTGTCTCGTCCACAGATCAACCCTTCTACCACTCCCATCTTCCACAGGCCTCTCCTCACTCCATCTTCATGTACTACCACAACATCTCCCTCAATAGGCGATCTTCCTTTCCCAGCAGTTTTGTTTTCATGACTCTCCCGTAAGGCAGTTAAATACTCCCGTTGCCACCTCTTCCAAAAATGTTGCAGCTTCTTAGTCAGGTACTTGTGCCTTCTGGTGTAAGTTGCACTGTTTTCTCCAAACTCTTCTTCTGACTCTAGTACTTCTGGCAATGAATGGATTCTCCTTCCATGAATCAAATGGGATGGGATAAGAACCTCCTCTGATGGGTTGTCATCATCATAAGTCAGGGGCCTTGAATTAAGAGTACCTTCAACCTCCACAAGAATTGTTAACATCTCATCAAAGGAACCTGGGTCCTGTAAACAAGGTACACCACACCACAGTAAGCCTTCTTACTTGCATCTGCGAACCCATGAAGTGAGCACTCCTCCACCTCCTCACAAGGGTGGTCATAAACAAAGCGCTTTACATCAATCCTGAGACAGTCAATAAGGCCCTTAATCCAATCTTCGACACCCTTCTTGAGACCTCCCTCTAGCTGCTCGTCCCATCCACACTTCTTACGACAGATCTCTTGAAACATAACCTTGACACTCACTGTTATTGGCCTAATTAGCCCCAGGGGGTCATAGACTCCTGCTAGTAGCCTCAATGTATTCCGCTTAGTGACGGGTAAGCCTTCAGCACGCTGCACAACCGACATCAGATCAACAGCGATGACATCGGCTTCACAATCCCATTCACATCCCAACACCTTCTGGCCCTTGCTTCCCAGCTTCATGCCCACAGAAGACTTAGCATAACTAATGTCTTCCTCTGTCACCACATCTTGTTTATCACCAGTCTGGATTTCAGTTGCCATTTTGGCCCTTACCTGTGGATCATTTGTCAGCCATTTTCTGAGTTTGAAACCTCCTTCAGCCATTCGACTCTGAGTCTTCTGGTACAACTCTATACTTTCCTGTGTTGTTGCTCCACCACCAACAAAATCATCAACGTAAAACGAATCCAACAACTTCGCTACAAATCTCGAGTCAGAAACTTCGTACCTTTTGACATGATGTCGAAGCGTAGCATTCAATAGAAAGGGTGATGCATTCAGTCCAAATACAACTCTACAAAACCTGTAGACAACAACTTGGGACAAATCAGGGGGTTTCTCCACCCACAAGAAGCGCAAACAATCTCTATCCTCTGGGTTAACTTCCACATTTAAAAAGGCCTTTTCAATGTCCCCTACCAGGACCACTCTATTTTCCCTGAATCGAAGCAAAATGTTGTAAAGCAAGGGGGTCAGAGGGGGTCCCACATGCAAACAATCATTCAAACATGCGACACTCTTACTTTCTTTTGAGGATGCATCATATACCACTCTTACCTTGGTAGTAGCTGACTCTTTGCGAACAACTGGTTGGTGAGGCAAGTAATGAACCCTGGGGGCATTTTTCAATTCTGCTACCTTTTCTATCACCCCGGCTTGTAGCTGCTCTTCTATGATGTTCCCATACTCTTTGAGAATGTCAGGATCCTTCTCCAGTCTTCGCATCTGGGTTCTAAGACGATACAGACTGGTTCCATAATTAGTGGATAGTTGTGGGTGTCCCTCCTTCCAAGGTAAGCAAACTGAGTACCTGGACCCATTGAATGAGATGTTATTCTCAAATGACTCATGAACCTGATCGGTAATCTCTCTAATACCTAATGTCTCCAAATCCCACAATCTTTGAACATCTTCTACACTTCCTTGCTCTTCGACAGAGCTTGCAATGAAGTTTACTTGGGTGAAGTGTACATCTGCGCACGTGTGTTGGCCCTT
>JAHPZR010038618.1:2500-10000 GCA_019787425.1 Platygyra sinensis | reverse complement strand
GGATAGTGTAACCATGTGTATTGGGTGGAGAATAAAAAAATGCGACTAAAGCCGCTAGAGCAGTCCATGTAAGTAAAATTCGAGTCACAGGATTGGCTATTTCTAAACCCTAATGGGAACAGTTAAGCCAGGAGTTGGCTAAAAATAAGGGATCATCTTAGGAACAAGGCACGTATTTTACATAAACGCTCCTGCCCTTCATCCTCTCTTACCAACGAACATAACTCTTTAAATTTTCAGACACAACGACTGAAAAAGAGGAACTGAGGAGAAACTTTAGAAGC
The DNA here is from genome assembly GCA_019787425.1 of Platygyra sinensis. Taxonomy (NCBI): domain Eukaryota; kingdom Metazoa; phylum Cnidaria; class Anthozoa; order Scleractinia; family Merulinidae; genus Platygyra; species Platygyra sinensis. The sequence continues at coordinate 9,716 of JAHPZR010038618.1, read as the reverse complement.
TGGGAAGTTTAGAAGTTCAAGAGAACACTGCAAGTTGATCATCCATTAACTTAAAAAGCTAATGCGGTCTTAACAAAGTCTTGATTTGTCGGTTATTGACGGGCAGATGGCTTTGTTGAATGCCTTACGACAACTTCTCTCAATTTTATATTATTCATTGCACCTTTTTTTTTTAAAAAATCTTAAGCCGTTAATCGTTTAAACCGGAACACTCAGAATTCAATAAAGAAGTTTATTATTGTTGTCGCTTGAACCGTTTTCAGTCTCACTCGCCGATAACTCATTTACGACGCTTAATTTTCAAGTCATGACAGACGAGATAGCCTTTTAACTTTCAAAAAAGGCGACTTCTTTAGAATCAACCAGGAAGCCTTGTTCGTGATTATCCATTTTAATCAGTCATAAGAAAGTTGAAGATATGCATTTAAACGTAAACAAGAGCATTGAAAGTCTTAAACAGCAGGATCTGAAATTATTTTCATTTCTTTTCTTTCTGAGCATCGTACCTTTAGTGAAACTAAAAGGATTTTAAGTAATCCAAACTGAGCCAGCTGCACTGCTGCTCTTATTGAATGAACTTGCTCAATTTGTTGATATAGCCATTATTAACATCTAAAACGCATTTTTACTTTTCGTTTTCAGTTGTCAGTAATTGATGAGTTGATGATTTTATCGGAACCCTTTTACTTTATTCTCGTTTAATTTATTCAATTATGTATTTTAAAAACACACATAGCAATTACGCGTTGGAGGTGCGACACCTGAGATATTTATGCGCCTTCTTTAGTAACCATCACTTGGTGCAAACAATTTATTTCAGGCCGATTGTTGTCAATTTGAGAAAGGAGACTGTCTCCAGGAACATGTTGTACCGGAGACTTTGAGTGCTTTAAATCGATGTCACAAAGAAATCATCATTTGCCCTGTCGACTGCTTCTGTTCGACAAACATCGTTAATTTGCCGAGGATAATCGCTTTAGTAAGTAAGTCAAAACATATTTTCTGAGGAGAAGTGATCCAGTTAGTACTTTGCACTGGGAAAGGAAAACTTTTCACAACGTGAAATAATTTTTGTCAAAGCTTCGTGCTTAAAGAACCTGAGTCACCATGAGTATGAAGAAATCATTTTGTGAACTAGTGCTCGATTACTTTCCAAGAATCTCTCAAGTGGGAAACCTCTATGCGACTGCCATCGCTAATTGTGTCTTCAACAGTTTTCTGTCCTATACCGCCATCATGTTGAACATTGTGACAATCCACGCGATAAGAAAAACGTCGTCGTTGCCAAAGACTTTAAAAACATTGCTCCTGAGTCTTGCTCTTTCTGATGTTGGTGTTGGTTTATTGGTCCAGCCATTTTACATCTCAGTTCTAGTCAAGTGGTTCCAAAAAATGATTCCCAATTGCGACGTGTATAAACCTTTTACGATCATTGGGAATCTTTTCGCTACAGCTTCGTTCCTTGGCGTTGTAGCCATAAGTGTGGACAGGTTCTTAGCAATCCATCTTCATCTCAGATATCAGGAACTTGTGACTCACAAGCGTGTTGTTGCTGTGGTGCTCTCAATCTGGGTGTTAAGCGCATTTGTTTCTTTTTTAACGTTTTGGATTCCACTCGATATTTACTCACTTATCACAGCATTTCTTGCAGTTGTTGGTCTTGTTCTTACAACGATGATCTACCTAAGAATTTATTTCGCCGTAAAGCAACATAAGAAGCGGATTCAGATCCGGCAAGTACAACAAATGGCACACGCAGGCGAAATCGTAATTTTGTCCCGCCTCACAAAATCAGCAGTCGGAATTTTCTACGTATATCTCGTATTTTTGGTTTGTTATTTGCCTTACATGATCTGCTTGGTCGCCCCTAAAATAAACGGCCCAAGTATCGTTTTGAAAACGATTTTCTCTTTTCTCATTTACTCTTTTATACCTCAATTCATCTTTGAACCCTATAATTTACTGCTGGAAGATGAGACACATTCGACACGCTGTTATCAACATACTGAGGAACATGTCGTGGAACAAAAGTGGCGCTTCACGCGAGACCCTAGCATTGGCAAGCCATACGAAGCCATGATTCAGAGTCGTTGTTGCCTTCAAACACTCTCTTTATAGTTCAACGACGACTGCGGACAATTTTAACTTGGGATTCAATCGCATTTAAACTTAGTAACAAAGCACTGCAAAATAGTGAGAAAGATAATCCGGACTTTTTTCAAAGAACTTTTTTATCTTCTGAGCTGAGTTTGATGTAGTCTGAATTTCAGCCGTCTTTTCCCTCTACTCCGGCGCGATTTTCGCTTTTCCACGGATGAGGAAAACGTACGGGGTTCTTCGCATTGCAGATTTTCTTCTTAGCTACTACTTTCCGTATCTTTTTTTTATTTTTTTATTTTATTATTTTTTTTTTTTTACTTACAAACAGTGATAAGTATTTACAACACTAAAACAGCTACTTACACTACTTAACAATACAAAACAGTACAATTTGAGACGCCAGTCATACAGTTACACTACAATTTTGCATAGCTTAATTCACAAAGCAATATAAAAACTGGAATTATCGCCTGAAATACTGTCAGGGCAATCAGAAGAAGATTCCTCGCATGCATCCGCCATGTTTGTAACGCGTATGAGTTGTCACTAGTAGTTACGCATTAACAGATTATCATTAATTATGCATTCGCTTCTGATTGGCTTTTGAAAACTAATTCGCGGGAAGGGCTTGTCTAAAAATAAAACTACTTGTGAAAACGCCGTTGCACAGACGCTGTATGGAAGTTGCGCGCTCCGGGTGATGGGCTCCTGCCCCAGACCAAGAACTGTATATGCAAAAGGTAGCCTACAATATGGAGAATCTGTTCTGTGGAAGAAGATTCCCTCGGAAATCAGACACCTCCCTTGTTTAACGGTGTTTAAAACCTCACTGAATGGGAAAGAATATTTTTAGTGCACTAAAATTAAAAGGAAGTTTTATTATATAGGTTTTTACTATACACCAGATAAATAGTTCGTTAGTTGATTTAATTAATGTATTCTTGTACACACCGAATGCAAATATGGCGGACCACTCGGTCGTCGCTCGGGACGAGTCGAATGAAAGCGAGGCTAGTTGGACTTCGATGTTTTGTTTTGTTAAGTAGTGTAAGTAGCTGTTTTAGTGTTGTAAATACTTATCACTGTTTGTAAGTAAAAAAAAAAAATAATAAAATAAAAAAATAAAAAAAGATACGGAAAGTAGTAGCTAAGAAGAAAATCTGCAATGCGAAGAACCCCGTACGTTTTCCTCATCCGTGGAAAAGCGAAAATCGCGCCGGAGTAGAGGGAAAAGACGGCTGAAATTCAGACTACATCAAACTCAGCTCAGAAGATAAAAAAGTTCTTTGAAAAAAGTCCGGATTATCTTTCTCACTATTTTGCAGTGCTTTGTTACTAAGTTTAAATGCGATTGAATCCCAAGTTAAAATTGTCCGCAGTCGTCGTTGAACTATAAAGAGAGTGTTTGAAGGCAACAACGACTCTGAATCATGGCTTCGTATGGCTTGCCAATGCTAGGGTCTCGCGTGAAGCGCCACTTTTGTTCCACGACATGTTCCTCAGTATGTTGATAACAGCGTGTCGAATGTGTCTCATCTTCCAGCAGTAAATTATAGGGTTCAAAGATGAATTGAGGTATAAAAGAGTAAATGAGAAAAGAGAAAATCGTTTCAAAACGATACTTGGGCCGTTTATTTTAGGGGCGACCAAGCAGATCATGTAAGGCAAATAACAAACCAAAAATACGAGATATACGTAGAAAATTCCGACTGCTGATTTTGTGAGGCGGGACAAAATTACGATTTCGCCTGCGTGTGCCATTTGTTGTACTTGCCGGATCTGAATCCGCTTCTTATGTTGCTTTACGGCGAAATAAATTCTTAGGTAGATCATCGTTGTAAGAACAAGACCAACAACTGCAAGAAATGCTGTGATAAGTGAGTAAATATCGAGTGGAATCCAAAACGTTAAAAAAGAAACAAATGCGCTTAACACCCAGATTGAGAGCACCACAGCAACAACACGCTTGTGAGTCACAAGTTCCTGATATCTGAGATGAAGATGGATTGCTAAGAACCTGTCCACACTTATGGCTACAACGCCAAGGAACGAAGCTGTAGCGAAAAGATTCCCAATGATCGTAAAAGGTTTATACACGTCGCAATTGGGAATCATTTTTTGGAACCACTTGACTAGAACTGAGATGTAAAATGGCTGGACCAATAAACCAACACCAACATCAGAAAGAGCAAGACTCAGGAGCAATGTTTTTAAAGTCTTTGGCAACGACGACGTTTTTCTTATCGCGTGGATTGTCACAATGTTCAACATGATGGCGGTATAGGACAGAAAACTGTTGAAGACACAATTAGCGATGGCAGTCGCATAGAGGTTTCCCACTTGAGAGATTCTTGGAAAGTAATCGAGCACTAGTTCACAAAATGATTTCTTCATACTCATGGTGACTCAGGTTCTTTAAGCACGAAGCTTTGACAAAAATTATTTCACGTTGTGAAAAGTTTCCTTTCCCAGTGCAAAGTACTAACTGGATCACTTCTCCTCAGAAAATATGTTTTGACTTACTTACTAAAGCGATTATCCTCGGCAAATTAACGATGTTTGTCGAACAGAAGCAGTCGACAGGGCAAAATGATGATTTCTTTGTGACATCGATTTAAAGCACTCAAAGTCTCCGGTACAACATGTTCCTGGAGACAGTCTCCTTTCTCAAATTGACAACAATCGGCCTGAAATAAATTGTTTGCACCAAGTGATGGTTACTAAAGAAGGCGCATAAATATCTCAGGTGTCGCACCTCCAACGCGTAATTGCTATGTGTGTTTTTAAAATACATAATTGAATAAATTAAACGAGAATAAAGTAAAAGGGTTCCGATAAAATCATCAACTCATCAATTACTGACAACTGAAAACGAAAAGTAAAAATGCGTTTTAGATGTTAATAATGGCTATATCAACAAATTGAGCAAGTTCATTCAATAAGAGCAGCAGTGCAGCTGGCTCAGTTTGGATTACTTAAAATCCTTTTAGTTTCACTAAAGGTACGATGCTCAGAAAGAAAAGAAATGAAAATAATTTCAGATCCTGCTGTTTAAGACTTTCAATGCTCTTGTTTACGTTTAAATGCATATCTTCAACTTTCTTATGACTGATTAAAATGGATAATCACGAACAAGGCTTCCTGGTTGATTCTAAAGAAGTCGCCTTTTTTGAAAGTTAAAAGGCTATCTCGTCTGTCATGACTTGAAAATTAAGCGTCGTAAATGAGTTATCGGCGAGTGAGACTGAAAACGGTTCAAGCGACAACAATAATAAACTTCTTTATTGAATTCTGAGTGTTCCGGTTTAAACGATTAACGGCTTAAGATTTTTTAAAAAAAAAAGGTGCAATGAATAATATAAAATTGAGAGAAGTTGTCGTAAGGCATTCAACAAAGCCATCTGCCCGTCAATAACCGACAAATCAAGACTTTGTTAAGACCGCATTAGCTTTTTAAGTTAATGGATGATCAACTTGCAGTGTTCTCTTGAACTTCTAAACTTCCCAGCTTCTAAAGTTTCTCCTCAGTTCCTCTTTTTCAGTCGTTGTGTCTGAAAATTTAAAGAGTTATGTTCGTTGGTAAGAGAGGATGAAGGGCAGGAGCGTTTATGTAAAATACGTGCCTTGTTCCTAAGATGATCCCTTATTTTTAGCCAACTCCTGGCTTAACTGTTCCCATTAGGGTTTAGAAATAGCCAATCCTGTGACTCGAATTTTACTTACATGGACTGCTCTAGCGGCTTTAGTCGCATTTTTTTATTCTCCACCCAATACACATGGTTACACTATCCGTGGGAAAACAGGAAACCATAGCTAAAAATAAATTGAGAAGGATAACCTTAGGATCTATATGCATGGGGGATTAATTATTTTACCCTTCATGCTCTCTCTTGTCATCAGATATCCTCGAGCATTTAATCAAGTTTAATGAACCTGTGCTTAAACCAAGAATGCCGGATCTAGAATAGCAGCATCTCGCTCACCACTCACTCTGATTGGCTAGTGAAACTCCTAATATCCTTTGGTATTTACCTCCGCGAGCAACTCGGGAAAAAAATTGCGTCCCGGTTTGCATTCTTGACAAGCGAAGAAACGATCCAAATTAAGCAGTCCCTGAAAACACAATGAAATTGTTTTTCACTTTGCTTGAGTATCGCGCAGCTTTCCTGTTGTGAATTTCTCGCTCCTTTCATCACCTGATATATCATGTGAATTTTTGGGAAGCTTGGTGTTTCGGTCTACTGCACAAGGAAATATATTCCAATCATTGCTGAGATTTATGAATTAAAATTAATTTTTGTGGTGTATATTATCTCACTGTTTTAGTATATATTAAAACCTATTAAAACAACTATCCACCTCAGTGTCGGTGGCTAGCGGTAAATAGTTGTTAACTATGAAATAAACGTGGCAAGCCTATTCAACACGTCATTAGGTTTTGGTTGTGAGCAAAAGGTATTTTGAACAGACTTTAAAATATTCTTAAATGAACCAGAGGAAGGCTGTCAGAGACGCTAAAAGCGCTGTTGTAACGATTTATTTATTATAAACATGGTTTTTATGTTACCATTTACCATGGGGTTTTAAGATCTTAAAAATATGCTTACTTTTCTATATGAAAGGCGAATTCTAAGAAAATCTTTTCCTTCTTTTCTTTTAAGAAAAATGCTGATGTTATGCGTAGCTATCCCAATTTAGTTTTAGTTTTTTTGTTGTTGTTTGAGTTTAATCAATTAATTAATTAATTAATCGATCACAAGGCAAGTTCAAGGCAAGAAAGTACCGTGATAGACTAGGAAAGACATCGATTACGTAGTTGTACCATGTGATGGCGCATGGTCAATAACTGACAAACCAAGACTTAAATTAGCAACTTGCTCGTATTAGTCAGTTCTTGTTGCACACGAAGCTACATCTCGGCCAGATTTTCCTGGCAATATCCGTTGTATCCCTTAAGTAATTTGCAATTATTATTCTACAATTTGTAATTAACACCTCCTTGTTACCAACTTTATATAAAGTCATTTACTTGTAAACATCCTCCAACTGAATATGGATACTGAATATCCGAAACATGTCTTGTAAATTAAAACGCTTTGTGGTTTCTTTTTTTAAT